>PKRV01000498.1:176114-287575 GCA_003709505.1 Hyphantria cunea
GTGTGTGTGTGTGTGTGTGTGTGTGTGTGTGTGTGTGTGTGTGTGTGTGTGTGTGTGTGTGTGTGTGTGTGTGTGTGTGTGTGTGTGTGTGTGTGTGTGTATACGTGTGTGTGTGTGTGTGACATTCAAATAGTATAATTTGTATGCAATTCCTCCGGATACCACTACATCGGTAATTTACAAAAGACTGTGTTAAAGAAACAGATAAGATCATGACGGTATTCCGTCACGGGTATCTGGGCCTGTGACTACCTGAGTCGCGTTACCCTCGTAAGACTGTCACACTGACCGCCGACAAACTTGACTACCTGTCAATCCAATATGTAGCCTTAAAGTCAAGTCATATAAGCCTTTAATAAAAATAAAAAAACTTTTAAAAATACAGATAATATTATTACGTAAACCAAAATCTTTGTACCCCTGTTTGCGAAAATTATGCGAAACAGAGTATAAAATTTGCATTACTTAAAATTTATATGGCGGAGAAGTGTAGAAAGCTAAAATAAAAAAAAAACAAAATAAATTTGGTTGAATTTCGACTACTGGACGACCACTAGTAAAGGTAATTTTATTAATAAGTAGATCGTACAACGCTATAAGGTGTGTATAGCGTTATGCGTCGTGGCGAATTGAACATAGGTCTCAATGCTATAGCTGTGAAATATACAAAGTACTAATGATTTTAGTCTAACAATGTTACAATATTTATTAAATATGCTAAAGCTATCGGAAAACCTATTTGTATAACAGTGGATGTATTTCTGTTCATTACTGATCTAAAAACATTTGTTTGCAGCCTTCATACCTAATAATGTTGTGTAATAAGCTTAGAATATAAATGATTGAAAAGAAAAAGAAATCCAAAAGAACTAAACACTAATTTATAGTCGATTTATCAGTTTAGTAAGTGCACTTCATCAAACCACGCTACTGATTGTTTCTTTTTTTTAAATGAGTATTTTATTTTGACAGTAGTAAATGTTCATACATTGCAACATTTTTTTTTACACGTTCCCTCCAAAAACTTACAGTGATGTATTTAGTATCATGGAAGTCTTGGATGGATTTTAAAATAAGGACTATCTTTAGATCGCCAAGGTGGTTCCTGCTTCAGTTTCACCTGATGACCGCTTATTTTTTGCTTCATGCCGATTTAAAGTTAGTACTTGTGTAAGAAACTAATTATAATTAGTTTTTTTTTATGTTCTAGCTGCCAAAATAGCTCTACTCAGCCTGATTGAAAGCATGAGAAGAGCCTTTAGTGGTCACCACACTCAATCATCGGATGCAGAGGAGAACACTTTTGCAAGATATTTTAAAAGCTAGCACACATGTAACTATTATTTACAATTAAGCACTTTAAGTCCTAAGTGCTAACGTTCCGAATCTATTGTACATGTTTTACCGTAAAAATAATCTTATCAATAAAGTTCCCAGGACGAATGCTCTTTTGCGTATGATAAATTACTTTCTTATCATTCAAACATGTCATCGTTTATGAATCTATAGGTTTTATTTGGTACTTCAAAGATGTTTAGCATTATATTTTATCCAATACGGCATGACTTATTGCCGCAAGGTTTATCTACCAATCAAAGAATATCTCGCAATGCCTTATCTATCTATCTAATACCTTCAAACGAACAATAATTTAGCAAAAAAAGTACAGAACTACTTCATCGCTCATGAAGATATTTTTTTTATTAAATCGAAAAGGATTTTTTATGGAATTGGGGTCAAACAAGCAAACGAGAATGGGGTGGGGGGTAGCCACGCTTCTGCACGAATGGGCCGGCTAGACCGGAGTGATACCACGACCTTACAGAAAACCGGTATGAAACAGCGCTTGCGCTGCGTTTCACCCATTGAGTGAAGATACCGTTGTCCCATTCACACCCTTTCCCCCATCCCCCAAAGGCCGGAAACGCACTTGTGACGTCTATGGTGTTACGGGAGTCCATGGGCGGTGGTAGTCGCTTACCATCAGGTGATACGTCTGCTCGTTTACCCTCTGTTCCATAAAAAGAACCCGGGTTTACAATCAATAGACAACCCTAAAAATTAACAAAAAAAAGAGAAAATGAGAAAACAAAGAGCGGCCTTATTCCTCATGGCAATTTCTTCCAGGCAACCTTTGGATGGACAGGTTTCATTCTAAGGCGGTGCAGGGTATTTAAGTACGAAAAAATAAGATTACTGATAACTTATTTATTGATTTTCTTGTATTATTATTTCATATTTTTATTTATTAAGTTTGTAATATTTTTGTTATACACGTAACAACATTTCCTTTTTGTTCTTTTAATATAATAAGTAATCAGATTGCTGACAACTTGTATACGTATTTCTAAATAAATAGATCAATTACAGGCCGATTCAGAACAAATCACCGTGCTCATCACTAATTCATCTGTCCTGGGTGGGAACCGAACCCGTGACCTCTACCGTAACAGTCAAGATCACTAACTACTAAACGAACCGGCTAGTCATTGATAACTCTTTACTTATCACGTGTGCTATTATTTTCAACTGTAAGTTCATTAATTTTAAGTTCAAAATAACAGAGAAATATTGTTATTTAGAAAAAATATTTGCTCTAAACATATATATGTGAAATTAAATGAGAATACGATCATAGTGATGATTAAAGACTTCAATAAACCTATATCATAGCATTGTAATAATAAATTTGTTAAAAAAAACAAACCAATTCATAACTAACAGAACTAGCAGAGCCTCTGAGACACACACACATTAAAAATAAATGATCAAAATATTAAAACTCTTCTTTTTTGAAGTCGGTTAAAATATTTTAAGCCGGCGATCATAAGGCTTCATGCTGTGAGAGTTTTTAATTTAATGAAACCGATGATAATATTAAACGCCCACTACTGTACTTTGACTTAGCCCTCTATTCATCAAGTGACGCACCCTTTAGATAGATCCTCGTCTTAATTAGTTTCCCTAAATAGATTTACGATTAAAATACCGTAACGTAAAAACAGGACGGACCTTTAAGTCCGTTAGTGAACCCGACTTCGGCGTATTCGATTCCCACACAGGACGAATTATTCTGTTATGGTATGTATAGTGATTTGTTTTGTATCTGGTTATAATTTATTTGGATGTAATTTTCTCAATGGAATAGGTATATGTTTTACAATAAATATTTGGAAATCTAATCGCTTTATCTAAGGTATTTCAAGTGCCGGATTTTAATATAATATTATTAATTTAAACTTAATATTACATGGGGTTTTCACGCGAAAAATCATGACATGTCGATTCAATTGTTGTAAAACTATCTATTTCTTTACTCTACTAATTGGAAAAGGAACTCGTTCAAAAACTTATTAATTTTAACAGTGGGAAACCTACGTTTTGTCATATTTCTCCTAGTTTGTGGAGGTCCATGGAGGATGATAGTTAATTGCCATAAGATAATCCGCTGATGATCTACTTCTTTGACTCTAATACATTAAAAAACAAAAGATAACACAAATAAACAAACTCATTTAAAGTTTAATACCTACTAACAATCTCCATAATGTTTCTTTTTTCTACATAAGACTTAAAATTACGAAAAAATATAGTTTCGATTCAAGACGAACGTTGTAACAAAACAACGTAAGTATCGAAGGTAAAATGAGCAGTTTAGTAAAAATAACAATCGCTTTGGACTATTACGAAAGTTGTACGTATCAATTTCGTAAACATATTCAATAAAAGTGAGTAACATAGTTACTGTTACAGCTAAATGAATAATGTGTAGAATATTCGTGGAAGCCTTATACCATAGCCTAATGATAATGTGATAATGATAACAAACTCCATATACTTGACCTATCCCAATCTAAAGAGACGCTTGCCTTATATTTCACAAAACAAACTAATTCCGAAGCGCTGAGAGACTCATCGAGCGTTTATTGTATTAATTATTTATACTTCCCAAAGTTGTTTAAAAGTTGGCGAAAATGTCAGTAACGATAATACTCAATGGACCGCATGATAACCTCAGGCAAGTACGGAGGGTGCAGCATCACGCACGTGTTGCCGGATTAATTGAATACCTTCCGCCCGCCAGCGCTACGCCCCGCTTTAGTTCTGTCAGCCATCTTAAAAATCTACAAACCGACAATCGGACAAGTTGCAATGTTCGGGGATGAACTATGCTCCCTGATCCTCCTTGCATACTTATGATTTTTTCAACCTTACTTTATTTTCATACGGTGTTTGAGCGCGGGTCGCAGGGCGCGGGCGGGAGACTGGCGGGCCGCGGGGCGGGGCGGGTCGCGCGGCCTCTCGCGTTTAGTACAGCGCTCAGCAGGAGTGTCGGACGCTCGGCTTCACAGTCGACGACTTTAGTATTCTTCGTTTATTTTCTTTTCTATTCGTTTATTTGTCACTCGGACCTCACGGCAGTATAAACATGGGATGTTTCACTTCAACGAGTGAGTAAATCGTGTTACTGTGTTTGTTGAAATTTTATTTTGACAGTGTCACGTTCACGTGCGGAATCAAATTATTACCGGTTCCGGTGTTTTTAAGTGTTTATTATACGTACACGGCCTTCGTTTGCTACAGGTAGAGCCGGCATATCGTCAGATAGTGCAACAGTGTCGGTTTCTAGCAGTGCCTAATAAAATATTACTGTGAAAAGAACTTTTAAAAGTGCTTTACGGGTGATTTGAGTTGTCGGAAATAAATTAACACGGATTTGTTCCAATAAGATTCTTATAGGAAGCTAGTGTTAAGTGCGTATGCCCGGTTGTCGTGAAGTTCACCAAAAGGAAGTGCTTACAACTTAAAACATAACCTTATTCGAAGAAGGCGCGTGTTGCACGGGCATGCGCAGTTCAGGTCTTCGAAATTATTAATAAGTGCTTCATAATTTTATAAACAAACTGTAACAGTGTTGTTAGTAGTGTCGTGGTGCGTCGCTAAACAGAAACGCACGAGCGAGTGTCAACCGGAGGTCTTCTATAAACAGTCGGTTGACCGTTTCTGAATTTTTCAAACTTTCAAAAATCAGGATAACGTTCACCTGTGGGATTTCGGTGCTTTCCACCTGCGCGCGCACGTAACTTCTTTTAAAAGGTGAGTTGTTTTGCTACGAATTCTTTAACTTGCGAACTCTATATACATTCAGTTAATTCATTTTGTATCTATAAATTGACTTAAGCTGTTTTAATTTAATAATTAAGTCGGATTAGAAGTCTATCAAAGTTGAGGAACACGTGAATTCCGCAGGTGTACCTATAACCTACGTAATAAAGGTTGTTAAACAAAAAATCTCGTGGATTCAAAAAACCGGCGCAGGCGCTTTATGAACCTTTGAGACCAACATTTTACGTTCTTTTTTTATTTCTTATATTCTTTGTATGGTTAGTTTATTCATTAGATATTATCAAGCTATCGTCGGGCTGACGTCATCACAGGAGCATCCCGGATTTACCGTCTCTTTCACTCTCAAGTATTTGAAGACCGGTTTGAGGAGCAGAACCAATTAACAACTTGACGTTTGACAATGTGAAATGTTCGGTAGTATAGGTGTTATGGCCTGTCGACTCGGTTCGTATACATTCAGACATAGGTTTGTTTATTAATTAAATACATTAATGTTTTACATACGCAGAAGCCTCTACTTCGTACGTCTAATTGAACAAGGCTGTAAGCCTGTAAGATTCCATCGATAATTAATATTATATTTAATTAAAGTCTTGTGTAGGCTTCATTAACCGGCATTTGGTAGAAGACTGAAGCATCTTTGTATTGAAAAACCGCAGAACCGAGTTGAATATATTTAGGTAGTTCGACCTCTTTGCTCCACGTAGCAAAGTGATAATGTATCTACTTACCTATTAATCTTATTTGTTTTTTTTTAAGTACCTACCTGAAACCTAAAATACTAATACATGCCAGTATTCTTTTAAACCCATCTCGTGAATGTTAGACATGTAGGTAGATATAATTTTTTTTATAGCAACATAGGCAAACGAAGTAGATACTAAGTGGCCACTGACGTTCATAGCTACGTTGACTCATTCAAGAATCTCAGAAAAACTTAACTCAGATTTTCAGTGACGCCGTGTTATGACATCGGTCGCGCCGATCAAATACATAAACGATCACACGGTTCTTCATGTGTATGCCTATTATTTTCCTGTCTATTAATTAGGTATCTTACTATCAATGTTTAAAGATATAATACCTACTGAACTGTTTTTACTGAACTGGAAGTAAAATTGTTATTCTTGGAATTCCAATTAAGAATTAAGACCACAGCTTTTTTGATTGCATAAGGACAAACAAGTAGAAGACCCTTGAGACCCTGACCTTTTAAGTGATAACCCCCGCCCGTGGATACATGTAACTCAACCGGGGTGGTAACGCGGCCTCATGGCCGTGTTATCACTCCGGTAGAGCCTAGCACTTATGTGCCGAAGTATGGCTCTTCACCGGTAAAAGCACGCAGGCGCGGCTCCGCCCTCATGTATGTCGGTTATCGCGCTAAAGACTACCATGTCCTTCCTCAAGAATGAAATTATCTCCATGCCAGATTTAATCGAAATCGGTTCAGCGGTTTCGCCGTAAAAGCGTAATTGATTAACAGACAGAGTAATTTACAAATTGATAATACTAGTACGTATGGAGTAATTGGAGGAGAGAGGAGACGGGATGACAACTGCAACGGCAGAGATGAGTATACGTATCGATACATATTTCTGAACAACCCATCCAATATGGGTCTCAAATGAAAATTTGTTGCAGCGGCCATTTTGGATTATTATTATTTTTTCTTTTTATTTTATAGGGGGCAAACGAGCAGACGTATCGCCTGATGGTAAACGATTGCCTTCGCCCATGGACACCCGCAACACCAGGGGTGTCACAAGTGCATTGCGGCCCTTGGGGGATGGGAAGAGGAATTATGGGAAGGGTTGGATTATGGGCCTCCGGTATCCTCACTCACTCAGTGAAACACAGCGCAGGCGCTGTTTCACACCGGTTTTCTGTGAGACCGTGGTATCACTCCGCTCGAGCCGGCCCTTGCATGCCGAAGCGTGGCTCTCCCACGGTCAAAGCGTGGCTCTCCCACGTTCCCATAAATAATTGCATTGTCATCAGAACTAAAGGCATATTTCAAATTTCAGCTCAATCCGAAATCATGAAGTGGTTAAAATTTAACTTGCAAGATTCGATTACAGACCAACATCGGGACAGGTGAAACTAAAAAATTAATAAAATTAAATAAAAAAAAAGCTCGTAAAAAGGTGTGAACAGATCAAAAACGTGTGAATGACGCTCCTTTAGTCATCACCAGTCGGTTATTGGGGCCGCTTCGCATCAGATGGACACGCATAATATTCATTCATGATATACCCAGAATGATTTCTGTATGCGTGCCTGACACTTTTATGAAAGTTAACCTTAAAACGGTTGTATGTACTTGTTAGGGCATTTCATCATAACGTCATAACGTCATAACATGGACATGTCAACAATTGGAACAGGGATTTAAAAAAAGAACTTGAAAGCAACTAAAATAGCATACTCTAGTTAAAGACGTGAACTCACTTAGTACTTGGGTTTTATATTTTATCTTAAAAGGCCGGCAACGCATTTGTGACGCCTGTCGTGTTGCGGGTGTCCATGGGCGGCGGTAATCGCTTACCATAAGGCGATACGTCTGTTCGTTTGCCACCTATACCATAAAAAAAACGGAATATAAGCCTAAACTAATTTGGGTTTAGGTTTTTGTCTTTGAGGCTTCTTGTTTTTTTCAATGGTACTGTCAAACTAACATATTTCACACGCACAGCCGAATAGAGCTAGCAGGGGGAGAGAGAGGTGCAGGAAGAAACGAATAAACAAAGAATTAGAATACAAGTCATTCCTAATTTTATTTGTTATCTGCAACCATCGTAGTCGAATTTAAATCGGGTTCTATTTTAAGTTAAAATCGATACTTGGTTGTTTTTGGTGAAAAAAACTTCGAGGAAAAAAATTGGCTTCACTCTGAGGACGGTCACCGTCAGTCTGTGTTGGATTGGCACAAAAAGTTAAGGGGTGAAAAATTCCTTAGCTGAGCTCGATAAAAGCTTTTGAAACTAAATAAAGATGGTAAATTATGTCTGCGGAAATGTTCGAGGTTTTTCTGAGTGCCGGGTTTTTGATTTAGAATTGAAGCTGTAATAAATAAATTTATATATATATATATTACAAGTAAAAAGTGATTACATTTTATTGCAATCGTTTTAAATGCTTCGTCCTTCTGTATTTGTTGGCGTAACTGTAATCTTTCTAGTTTTGAATGGATATTGGTTAGTATGCAATAGTCAAATCTATGTATGATCTTATACTTATATCTACACTTCCATATTTCACGGCTAAACCATTGTGCCAATTTAAAGGAGTTTCAGTTTAAGAATAGATTGGATCTTGGAAAAGGTAATGGCTACTTTTGTCGCGATACTTGAAAGACACGCGGGCGAGTAGTACGGCTAGAGTGTGACATAAACACAACAACTAATGTATGCTTATATCAAATTATTCAGTATCCTGGTTTCTTGTGTATAAATCTATAGCTATAAATATTAATGAGCTACTTCATCTTAGTTTTCAGTTATCACAATAATAAATGGGAAAACCCATATCCTTCTCATCTCAACGCTTTTTTTAAAGTAGATGAATTTGTTAACAAGTCATTGAGTTAAATGAACTTTGTGTATACTTATAGCGACGCAAAGCAAATATTGTATATGAAATCTTCTTAATTTACTTGTAGTCTATTGCCAAATATACAAAATTTGTTGGTACACTCACCCGCGAAATATAATTTCAATATTTTAAAAGTTTCTTCTGTTTTAGATTTTAGACCTTTAGTTCGAAGTAACCATATTTACTATCCGGTTCTGTCACTGAATGTACTACATTTCTATTTTTCTTCCAACTATTGATACACGATTCATCATCTGTCGCACGCTACTTTGTGTGCCTCTCTTTTTCTCCATACTCGGCTCCTATTGGTCTAAACGTGTTGTTAACTATTCTATCTTAGGCACGTCAGCAAAACACACATTTTAAAAAGATTGAAAGTAAACATGAAAATCGGTTATATGTTTCGTGGGTAGCAAAGTAACACGAAAATTAGATAATATCTAGCCATTGCGCTTACTTTTTGTAAATGTATGTAAATTGCCTTTCCTTTTCACTGTACTGGAAATAGTAAAACTTAATCTGTTTAAGATAAAAAACTTTTGTGCATTTCAATGAGGGGTACGAGCACAATGGGCTGACTCGACCGAAGTGATACCACGGCCTCACTGAAAGCTGGTGTGAAAAAGCGCCTCCGCTGTGTTTCACCGAGTGAATGAGGATACTGATACTGTCCTTCTCAAAGTGATGCTAGGGTGCTAATTTCTGTTGTTGCCTCACTAACTATTATTATTGTTTTTTTGCCAATCTTTTGAGCATCGTTTGTCGTCGTTGTTACGAGAGATTTTAGAACAGCAGAATTAGCACCAATGAATAATGTAAAATCTGGTCTTGGTTGCCGCGACACAAGCCTCGAGCTTAGTGCGGAAACCATCGATAACTTTAAATCTGTAACTTGTTTATGCAGAAATTAAATAAATACATGAAATACTTTAACCCTTCCCCCATATCCCTCTCCATTCTTTGGTGTTGCGGGTGTCTATGGGCGGCGGTAATTACTTACCATCAGGCGATACGTTTGCTCATTTGCCAACTAGTTTCCATAATAAAAAACATCAATATATTCTCTAGTCTCCTAAAACCTCGGTCACTATATTCAGCAGTGGACTAACACGGAACGCTATTAATGATTGGGTCTATTCTTTCCTATAGCGTTGTTAATTAGTACATGTCAACAGCAGTTCGAATTTGCTGACTCTACTTACATGTGATTACTTAAAGCAACCTAGCCCAAACGTTGGTGCAAGCTGCGCCAAACAACACACCAGCTGTAATGTGGTTACGTGTTGTGTTTCTGCCAATTTACTACCCGAACATCAGGGATTCTGTAAGCAAATATAACGGTTCGTAACTCGTGCTTTGAGCACGTACACATCCACTGTATCCTAATTGTGAAAACAGTGAAACTTGAGTTAATTTACTGCGTTTAGATTTGACTCACAATTACTGATTGAAAATTGTATAGAACATTGCGAATTTTAAAAGAATTTCTTAAAGCGATTTTTTCAGTTTGTCTTTGTAAAACAGGGTCTAAAAATTATGCTTATTTGTCGATATAGTGTAGATTCTACGTTTTTGTAGCTAGTTCTAAGAAATGCTCGTCAATATCATTACAGTTTTTTTACAGTACACCAACAAAATTTGACTGCCTCGGTGGCGCAGTTGTAGTGTATGCGACTGTTGTGCTTGAGGTCTCGAGTTCGATTCCGGGTCGAATCGATTCTTTGTAAGATTTGCAAATATTTGTTTCGGAGTTAGGGTGTTTTTTATGTATGATATGTATGTATTGACAAAAAAAGTATATATGTAATTATATCAGTTGTCTAGCACACAATACAAGCTCTAGTTAGTTTGAGACTAGAAGGCGTTGTGTGTTAAGATGTCTGTAATATTTATTTATTATTTATACATATAGATAAGTAGACGGATACACTCATAGCCCAGTTGCAGTCGGTGATTAGAAACAATCACCGAAGGTAAGCAACGACAGCGCGGTCAGTGCCTGGATGGGTAACTACTGGTGGCATGTTACCATGAGCGTTTCCGTGATTCGGAGGTCACTTTAGTAGTCGGTCCCGGTTGTAATTATAGGATAACAGTCGTGAAGCTTACTTGGAGGCCTTCGGGCGGCTTAAAAACATCCAACGGCAAGATTACGTAGCCACAACGCTATCTTGCCAATCCCCAACCCGTACTTGGCCAGTGTGGGGACGTATGGCCTTAACCTTCTCTTGAGAGAAGACCCGAGCCCAGCAGTGGGACTTTATGGGTCGTTGATGATTGATGATATGTATACGTGTTTACTTAAATTATCTTTTGATGCCTTTATCTTAAAAGAATTTTCAAAACATTTTGTTTCGGTAGGAATAAGTTTATAACAATACATTTAAATTGTTTATCATCGATGATGATGATGTGACGTGCACTGGTAAGTACTTGACGTAGTATCCTAATAAAATGGTTTTGACGAAAAAAATATATGATTCATGCTATTTACAAAAATAATTCAAGCAAATTAAATGAAGAAAGAATGCAGGTAATGTTTTTTGAAACGTATATGTAAATTATCTTTATATTTAAATTCGTTAAATACAATGAGAATGTTTTTGGATGGATTTATTCAATATTATTGAGCTGATGTTTAATGCGGTATGATTAACTGTTTCCTGAGTAAAATTTTAAATGCTTTCTATTGAATATCTTGTTGTTTACGTTGCAATACCATACCGTCCGAAATTACACAGTTGAACGTACTAATGATAAATTTAATAATAAGAATACTTGTACCGTCTGGCTTTCTTAATTATAGAGTTAAGTTATAAGTTTAGTGCAACTTTTCTTAAAATAAAATTTTCTTTCCTTAAACGAAACTTTTTTACAATGCAGGCAGGTAGTTAAAGAAACAACTTACACTCCCTATATAACTGATAATATAGATTCTAATTTAAACCACCTAATAATATTTGATAGAAAAAACATTAAGTAATTGAAATTATAATTGCTGTCTCATCTTCATAATTGTGTCAGGCCCATTTCAATCACACCGGGATTAAATTGAATATTTTCGCTTATTAATCAACAAGCTTATCGTGATGGATTTGATAAAAATAATATTTACATCAGTATTAAAAGTAACTATAGGCATTATTTATTTCTCTGAAGTCTAAAAAAGGCTTGTGTAAAAATCCTACCTATAACATGTATTATCGTTAATCATCCTTGAGCTCATAACAGCTCAATGCTTGGTGATTATAGCATCGATAAGGATAGCAACTTTAGTCCCAGGCTTCGCATGTGTAAATATAATTCTTAATTAACTTAGATATCACTTTGGGAAAAACATGCTTCACGAGAATCGGGTCAGTAGTTAAAGACGTAAGAACGTTACAAACATACAATAAAAATCATCCACGAATTTAATAACATGGCGAAGTTTACCTGATACTATAAAATTCAAAAAATAAGAGAAAACATTTTATATAAATATAAATTGACTGCCTCGGTGGCGCAGCGGTGGCGTATGCGACTGCTGTTCTTGAGGTCTCGGGTTTGATTCCCGGGTCGGGTCAAATGTTCGTATGATCTACAAATGTTTGTTTCGGATTTTGGGTGTTTTCTATGTATGATTTGTATGTATTTACAAAAAAAAGTATATATGTATTTATATCAGTTGTTTAGTACCCATAATACAAGCTCTGCTTAGTTTGGGACTAGATGGCGTTGTATGTTAGATGTCCGAAAAAAAAATATATAGACTCCTTATCAATATATATAATAAATGTACGGAACTAAGAAACGTAGGTACATTGAGTTGCCAGATCTTTGTAACAAGGTTGTGAAAAGGATGTAAAGAGGTTATTCGAAAACAAGCACATTTTTTTTGATAATCCGCACTCGAAATATCCCCGTGTCCCGAGGGACTTTATAAACATACCCATGAAACGGATACAAAGAACACCCATACTCCGAACAACAATTTGTAGATTACATAACGAAGCGTTGTCCTTTTTGGAGTTTGAGCCCACAACACTCAAAGCAGTAGCCCGTGTAGTCAAAAGTTGTAGGTACATCAACTAATTTTGGGGATCAGTCAACAATAACAATACCTTACATTTGACCCCATGACCTTTAGGATGTGGTAACGTGAATAACATGATATCTGTAGTTCCTATACATTGTATTAATTTGTCTATAGTAAAATATATTCGAAGATACTCATATTAATTTCGTATTACTATGTACGTTGAAATGTTTTTTTACTAACTACGGGAGTGGTTTCTGTTCCAACGTTAAAAGTTTTGAAAAAGATTTTGTTACATATTCTGATAAGGCTTCATATAATACTGTTTTTATTGATAAAACCCTTCCCTCGCGCGCTCATTGGCCAAATCAAATAGGAACTCGCACGCGCATTAGCGTCCCGTCACACACTTGGATCCATTTTATTCTCTCTGATTTCTCAACTCACTTTCACTGATTGCAAGAAAGCAATGGCAATGGTATAACACCCCAAAATTGCTGTAGCATGCACAATTTGTGTCATGGGTGGATAACGAACAACAACCTCTGATTAACCTATCAGGATCACATCACATCAACAACCCATAATGTCTTACTGCTGTGCTCGGGTGTCCTCTCAGGAGAGGGTTAAGGCCATACCTCCCCACGCTGGCCAAGTGCGGGTTGGGGACTGGTAAGAATACGTTGTGGCTACGTATCTGGCCGTTGGATGTTTATAAGCCGCCCGAAGGCCTCCAACTAAGCTTCACGACTGTTATCGTATGATAACAATTGGGACCAACTGCTTAACGTGACCTCCGAATCACGGAGACGCTCATGGTAACATGCCACCAGCGGTCACCCATCCAGGTACCGACCGCGCCGTCGTTGCTTACCCTCGGTGTTTGTTTTTTAACCACCGAGTGCAACTGGGCTATGAGCGCCTCATCCTATCAGGATAACTAGTTGATAATCTGGAGCCATAAGCCTTTCATTAATCAGATCACGAGAATTAATGACGTCATAAATGACGTCATGGACTCGTAAGGAAGATCGTGTGTTTGGTTTTTAAAGCTCTTCGCACGATCTGAATATTATCGACACATTACACAGTGACCTTGACTGAGTTAAGAGTACCTTTTTACTAGCTCCAGAGCATCACTGGGAGGAATTAATCATCACCGGTCCGCTAAAAGCGAAACAGCAACCCCTGATTACTAAGATCTGCGAATGATATTTAAATTCTGCAGCAAAATTAAGCTGCATTACAAAAGAGAATATAAGCGGCAATAGAATATCGTTAATTTGAAATACAAGTCCAACTGTTCATTATATTTTAATCAAATCTAATGTAAGCTGTTTCACTCATACTCATCAAAGACCCTGTATTAACATAACCAGTTGCTGATATAAAATCTTCCGTTCCAGTACTCGATTACAACATAACTTCGTAATTCACATACATGTGTGTGTACATTCTGTGTGCTCGCCTAATAGTTACGAAATTCTCAAATGTTTTCTTGACTACATTCACATGGTTTAGTGAGCGAACGATCTTGCTACCACAACATTTAAATAAGTTATTTGAGGAGGCAACACTGGGTTCGAAATTCAAATTGGATATTGTCATCCAATCTATGATTTACTTCAAGCTTATTCATAAACTAGCTGAGCATTATGGTGTTACCCGTGGTTTTTGTTGTATTTATACAACAACCACCGCGAGTAACGCTGCAGGGCAAAGTGGGTCTAAAAAATAGTCTAAGTTATTCCATATATCATCACTAGTCAAAGTCCCGTAATTAGCCGGAACGAACAGAAAGGCAAAACTAAAAAATTGACTTTTTAGTGTAAGTACTGTATGTACTTTCATATGCATTTAGTGAAAAGGTGTTAATTGAAATTACAAACAGACGCTTCAATTTTATTTATTTGTATTGGTAATAATCGAGCAAGCAGGCTTGTAATCACCTTTGAATCGATTTTCGAATTACGAAATATATCGAGGTACACATAAGGTCTTCGTGAAACATTAGTAGTATGCAAGTACAACTAGGGTCAAAAGTCATTTGCGTCAGTCGATCCAAGTAATTTATGAACGAACTTAAAACGTGTGCATTAGAGAGTGCATAACCGAAACAAACATTCTCCTACGACTCGAAGTTCAGCGGTTTATATTGCGAAAAGTTTGTTTTAAATGTCCTGTTTATATGGAGAAACATTTCTATTTTTAAAATGAAAAATATTGTTCTGTATTATCCTCGGATAGTATTAAAAATATTACATGACTATTTAGTACGTAAACAAAGTACTTAGTATTACTAATTGTAGGGTTAATAGGAATGATAAATTTAAGATACAATCCTAATTTTCTGCATCGTAAAAGAACATGGCTGTAAGAAAATAAAGATTACACGCGGTGTTTTTAACCCCAACGCAAAAAGAGAAGTGTTAAAAATTTTACGTCGATGTCTGTCTGTGTCAGGCGTCTGTGGCATCATATCTCTCAAATGAATGGACCGATCTCGATGCGATTTTTTTCATTTCAAGCCAGTTTACTTAGGGTGGTTCTTAGCTATGTTTGGTTAATATCGGTATAGCAGTGTAAAAGTATCAGCTCTTTTCCAAAATGAAGGAAGGAATTTTTGGCGTATAATTACTCTATTAAGTGCTTGCTTAAGGGTTTTTTTTAAATTTAGTTTTAGCTTGTACCAACAGACGAGTAAAGAGGTTACTTGTTTTGCGGTCTTCAGTTAATATGTCGCAAATAAGCATCGAACACAGTTTTATATTCAATTGGAAGATATTACCGCTACTAGATTGCATGATATAACTATGAAAAGTTAAGGGGTAAATCATAAACAGACCGAATATAGAACGTAGGCTAGCTATTTATCACATGTGTGACCATTTTTATCCGATTTTTTGGAACGACCCTCCAATATAACTCTGACACTTGTTGAAACTGGAGACCGAATCCTATAAAACAGAATATGTCTCCTTTAACTGAATTCATGACTCTCCGTTATCATCTTCAGAAGTTCGTAGTAAATATAAAAATATCTATATATTGGAACTGTTTACGTAGATTTTTTATGTTCTTCTTCTTTTGATGAGATGGAAACCAGCTAATAAGCTATTTCTGCCAATGTCAAGTATTTAATGTATTCATATCTTAAGTTGAGTCTTCGTCCTGATGAATTAATGATAAAAAAATATGGATGAGATGAAATGGGGACCGTCTTTCGAAAAAACAAAATAACGATCCGATTTTTTTATGTTAACCAAGCCCACGTTTGGATATCATCCATGATTTAAAAATTAAAAATGTTTCATGCCAGCATCGAGAGCAATAAAAATAGTTTAGATTTAGCTTAACAACCGGATCCGGGCGCGACCCACCATCCGATTCCCCGACAGTAGACGACCAGATTTATTTCGTGATGTCATCGATTGAAGTAGATGTGTACAGCGGGTTTTTGTCGCATAGCGAAGTGGAATAATGATGTTTGAAGATCATCATTATGTAAAGATAATATAAAATCAAGTTTCAAACGTCTGTTTGTCACCCACAAAATAAAAACACGCAACAAAAATCTGCTCCCTGTCGCTTCGAGACTTGTTAGTGGGACAAAAAAACTTTTTTTTTATTGTGTAAAAAGATCGAGGCGCGGGGAGCTCAGGTAGTTAAATCTGCTTATAAGGAACTCTTTTCTCTTGGAGCTGTTATTAAAAATGAAACTGCTTGAATAAAACTTAAAATATTGCAGCCAACCACTGTAATAACGAAACGAGTAAATAAGATCTCTTATTTATAAAAGGCAACTCTCGCATTAGGAATATACATCCTGTGTCACTTTGCAAACATAAATGAAACGGACACAAAGAACACCCAGATTCAGAACAACGATTTGTAGGCGAAGTGTTGTCCCATGTGGGATTTGAACCAACAATACTTGGCACAGTAGGAAGCGGGGTGGCGATCACTTAATCCACTCGGCCATCTGTGCAGTCCTATTCGGTTGAATAATTCGGTTTGAATAATGTATATAGTTATTACTTATACAGCTCAGCTTACAGTAACTTAGTCAGATAAGCTCTATTTAAGTTCTAAGTCTCTTTAAAACTCTGCCGATGTGTAAGTAACCGCTTGATATTCGATTTCGGTTGGGGCCGAGCTCATGAATAAACTAACTAGTCCACTTTCATTCTCATTCAACTGATCGAGTTTTTGTTTCCCATTTTTATAAAATCATGTAAGCAAAATTGTTTTCCTTTCGGTTTTAAAGTGATCTCAATAATATATAGAAATGTTTTAAAACCATAGCCCGACCGAAAAACTTTAGATAAAAATTATACAGCCTATGTCACCCGGATTATTATTGCGAATCTATTGATATCCTAGTTGTTAAAATCGATTCGATATTTTAGGCGCTACGCAAAGTGGAACGTACAAACATACATAGTGTATACATATATAGTACAAACATACTGCCAAAAATATTACTCTTCCTTTTGGCTTCACCGTAGTAGTAGGGTAAAAATCACAAACGCTTTGGAAAGTCACCTTGAACCCCGTTTATATTACATACATATTTACCCATATTTACGATCTTTGTTTTTTTAGGACCAATCTGTGTTTGCATTTTACCTTTAGACGCTTATTTCAAATCTGATTTATTTCTTTTGGGATACGGACTATGGATGACTGGATATTGTTCGTTATGAAATATTCCTTTAACTTTTTAACTTCTGCATTTATAGTGCTCCTGCTTTATGTTAAAAATGAGATATAGTTAGATATATAGAGATATAGTTATGAGATATGAGATATAGTTAGTAGTAGATAGATATGAGATATAGTTAGATAGAGAATATAATTTAAAACTTTTATTTTAAAATGGTTTATTGTCATCAGTTTTAGAAGTAACATTTTTTTTTAATAATACACTTACTGGTCTTAAGTTGAAATAATTATAAGTTTCCTCACGATGGTTTGTACTTTCAGTTTACCTAATAATGATAGCAGACTAGCTGTTATATTATTACTAATGCGACCTACGTTACGGGGGTATACCATTCTGTATATAGGTACATGTACGTAAGGCTGTATAGTTTATTTTATGAAACGATAGGTACTTAGCAGCATTCGGTTGTCAGCGACAGCGATAATTAATAACGGTTGGGCCTCACCCCCGTGGTGGCGTTCCCCGATTGAACTTAACTAAGCGTGCTTCGCTAAAGCTACTAGTGTTCTGACATTCGATGAACAAGACCCTAAATTAAAGTAAACCTTGTGTTGTGACGGCCCAATCATGGCGTGTTTTATTTGTTAATTATTTATATGTATTTAATATTTAAATTCTATGATTTTTTTTCGT
Organism: Hyphantria cunea; assembly: GCA_003709505.1. Taxonomy (NCBI): domain Eukaryota; kingdom Metazoa; phylum Arthropoda; class Insecta; order Lepidoptera; family Erebidae; genus Hyphantria; species Hyphantria cunea. The sequence goes on from PKRV01000498.1 coordinate 194,213, forward strand.
TGACTTATTTTAGGTGGAATGTCCATTGCCTTAATGAATAGATTGAATATTGAATCATATCGTTAAAGTTTGCAAAAACATTGTCGAGACTAAACAAAAAGACACGGTACGTTTCATTCAGTATTATAATAGGCCTCGGCAGCGTATGCGACTGCTGTGCTTGAGGTCTTTCTTGGCTTCCATTCCCGGGTCGGACCAAATGTTTGTATGATCTCTATTTATTTGAATCGGAGTTTGGCGGTTTTCTATATAGAATAAGTATGCATTTACAAAAAAAATATATATGTATTTATATCAGTTGTCTAGTACCCATAACACAAGCTCTGTTTAGCTTGGGACTAGATGGCGTTGTGTGTTCGATGTCTGAAATATTTACATATGAGACGGAACCTGCGCCTTATAAAGCAGTAGGCGGTGGGCCGAATTGAAATACGGTCTCGATCTATTGAGCGCGCCAAGCTTCTTCGATGCCAATTTGGCCTTACCCTGTAAATGGCCACGAAACTGAACTTCACTCGACACTAAGTATTCCAATATTGACTGAGGTAGATAGAAATAAACTAAGTTAAACACGTAATATAAGGAATTAAATAAATTTCAGTAAATTTTGACCATTATGGCTTGGCTAAAGTCGCTTGTGTTGAACTCTTGGTCACTCATTCAATTTTTTTTGAAAAGGTGTTTGATAAATAAAATCGCAGTTAGAAATAGGTATTTTTAGTCTGGTATCTCGGCCTGCTAAACTTTGGCTTTAAAGAAAATGTATCCTATTGAATTTCTGTTTTAACGTTAAATGTACTTAGTTTGTTTCAATAATCTCATAAATAATAATTTTTATAACGCTCCCAGTTCTGATCTAGCACCTCCAATCTTGATACGAATTCGGGGCATCAGTTTTAATACCAACTTTTATTTCTACGCCCGAAAGCCATTACCGACGCTCGTGAAAAATGCAAGGAACATTTTGTATTATATTTCGGCGACTGATAATACTCGTGCACTATAAAAGAGATGTCTTTGTACCAGGCGGGGATGAAGTTGGTAGAGTGCGCAACTGAATTCTCTGCAGCCTCGGGTAGATACACGCCTCAAGCGAATCGTACATAATGCGCCCGATAATATATTCAGATAGCATTTATTCGCGGAGCATAGGCACTGGAACAAGGTTTTGTTAGTGATGGAGACGATCCCCGTGGGCTAGACTTTTCGAGGAGCTTTTGTAGATAACGGCGTGTTGAATATAAGAAATCTTTCTAAGAATATCTCGGTGACTGCAATTGATATTTACTATACCGACTTTGTGATCAGACGAAGACGGGTTGGTTGGTCGTGAGCGGCATGATTGGTAATGGTAGAAGATTTTGCAGCACATGTAGATTGCGTTTAATTTAAAAAATGAAAAGGAAAGCTCTACATTTACAAATTCAGTCTCAGTAGTAGCTCCAAAATCCAGTAATTTATTTTTTTTGAATTCCAAGGTAGAACTAGTTGAAACCTCCTTTCCCAACAACGATTGTAGCTTAGCGTTTCCTCCGGGGCATGGAGGTGAAACATCGCTAAACTTCTATACTCCAGGCTGTTATTAAGCATTTCTAATAAGAAAAAAAATACATTTTGACCCAACCCCGGAAATTGAACCTGGGACCTCTTGATCGACAGCCGCATACGCTAATCGCTGGACTATAGAGGCATGAACATGATGTCTAAATATAATGAACTTTAAAAGGCTGAAAATCAGCTTACAAGGCAACTTCGTATAGAATATAACAGCATTCTGCTTTTACCCTATAATTCGACGCGTTGAAGGGTCCCTTTAAAGCCGTATTAACATTATATGTTGCGAGTTGGCCATAAATCCCCGACCACATTAGAATTTCACCGGACTACTGAATGAAGTACTTCAATATGCCATGCGAGAATTGTTAACGCAAGTAAAGCTTTTAAATTTCTATTCACTGGTTTCCGCATTTTAACATCTCTTTCTTGAGATTTCCTTTGCAAAATTGTGAAGTAGTTTTAATATTTATATCCCTTATATAGTTCTTTTACAGTTGTCGAGTTTATTTTGTACTTACCTGTGGTTTCTGTAGTTGCAACTCTGTTTTGTTCTAATTGTGTTTTAAGTACCTATATTTTTTACAAGTAACTGTGTCTGTTCGTCTGTCTGTTCTGTTTTCACAGCAAAACCGTCAATGAAATTTGGCATAGAGATACTTTTATGCCTGAGGAAGAATCTAGACGACGAAACGAAGCAGCTAAACGCTTAATTTCATATACCATTGTAGCTGACTCGTCAATAGCAAATATAGACATACAAGTTCAAACACGCTCGATACAGAGATCTTGATAACACACGGGAACCGGCAGGTTGGTCACGCATTGTCTGTCAACAGTAATAACCATATCATATCGTCATGTTTCATGTAATATGCAACCGCTCAATCATGCCTGTAGTGATTATTTTGACATCGTTTATTTTCAACCAACTTTCACAGCAGAGAGGATTTATTCAACATGGCACCGACTTGTTTTTGTTAGACTAAAAACTTGTGTTAATATTGTGGATTCTATAAGATTTCAGTGAAATTAAAGTCAATGCTTGATGCCTTTGCCACACATTTTCTCAAAATAGGCGAAAGAAACCTTCAAAAATTATATAAAATACATTTATTGTATATAGTTGGCTGAGATTTGTTTGACGTTCATCACTGTGGGAGTGACCATGATGGAGGCGCTGCTGCTCTCCTTTATTGAAGGCTGCTTCCAATCACGTCGGGGTCACCACTGTAGAGGAACGGGTCACATGTTCCTCGAACACAAAGGAAGGATCCTCCGACCAGGCGAGGTGATCATGCCTGGCGTGACACGGCCCAACTGTTGATGTTGGGAAGTTGTATATATGTGTTAATCGGCGCGAGAACTTCTATTGCGTGATGTAGGTTTTTCGTATACTACGTTACTCCGTAGTTCAGTGTATCTTCGGTAAATGGCGTTGTCATATGTTTTTGTTGCCGCTGTATGTAAAAGTCGCCACAAATGGATGCAATAGGTCTCCAAACCTTCATAAACATATTACTTAGTAATGTTATGGATCCTCTACTTCTTTTACTCGGAAGAATGTAGTCCAGTGCTGGACCAAGGTTAAGAGAAATCATTATTAGTAAATTATAATTATCTCATGTGATGTTCGAGCACCAAACACTCCAGTTATGTACACATTGCGCATCAAGGGCTCCTAAAAAACTTTCATGCAAATTATTTTGCATCCGAAAAAGTGTTTTCGCCCTTTGAGTAATACCGTCATTAAACTTTCGGCCTACACGACTCTATATAGAGGAACTCTTTATAAAATATTTATCTTATTACCGTTTCGTATCTTGTTCTAAGATATCTTATATTGATACTTCAGTAGTATCCAAGCGTACAAAGCTCTCATTAAACAGGAAATGAATATGACCGCATGCGCACACATACGTATATGAACTATATATACAACGGTCAGTCAAAATACCACACACATACTTCGAACCATTTGTTCTATTATTACTTGATCTCTATGATCTCAATTCTGAAACTTTGCCTGAATGACGTCATCGGCGTACTTGAAGCATATCTTCAATTTGGCTAAACATCAAAATAATGGACTATAAATTGAACAATTGTCATTTATAGCGCTATAACTTATGTCGCGGATGTGTCCCTGACTCCTTGAGGAAGAGGTGAGCTCTGCCGTGATGGAAGATTTGTTTCAGTATCATTTAGTTAATGTATGGTTATCTTTGATAATAAATATAACGAATAGATTAGCTAATGATTTTTTAAGTGGTGTTATACAGCTTTCAAGCAACGGATCGTTTTCCTGGAGCCGATAAATTAAGTTGTTCAATATGAACCCTTAAGCTATGAGCCCTCATAAAGTACCCGCTGAACCTGACACCCGACGATTCAAATTGAAAGTCTCTTAGAATCGGAAGCGAGATAAATTAAATGTAATTGGTAATACAATAACTTAATTTTCCTGCTTCGAAAGAGTTCGTCTACAAATGGAGACTTCACGAATCGACAGCAAAAGTTGTGACGAGTTGTAGACGATAACAAAAGCTATAAAAATCACCACTCTACGATACATTTTCAGTATGTATCGATCCTTACACGGCAAACCTTCAAACTGTGTGTTTTATATGTTTGAAGAATGTAGATGGGACATTATTCTACGCGGTTTCGAATTTTCTCCGTAAGTAAACGATACTTCGTGTAATATGTATTAAAAAAACACTTTCTACGATCCATTCTCCGGGCAACAACTTTTATGATTTTCATAGCTATTAATGCTTCTTTTAACTATGTTGTCCTGGTAACTTCATTATGTGTTGCAAGGAGTTTTATACAACAGACTTTCCGACCGCGATAAAGAACTGTTTAATAAAAATAGCAACGTATTACGCTCCTGAAACAATTCCCTTTCATAAAGAAAAGAAACTAAACATTCGTACGCACTATGAGTAGTAAATGAATTTTCGTAATACGCTTTTATCTGGGTTTACTGGATAGATCTGATTGTTTATTGAGTCTTGGGTTAGTTTGTATAGGATTGGTGGATTGTTAAGGAGGTTATCTCTCTAATTAGCAAGCTCTTAAACATAATCCTTCCCTACTTGCTATAATAAGATCAATATTTACTTGCCGCTGTGTAATAGGATTTACTTTGTTCTGTTAGAACATATTCTTGATTTTAAAATATATTTCTAGTAACAATAATTAAGTTATTCTGAACAATAGAGTTGTATTTTCAAGGAATTGACGTCAATATTTCTGGTATTTTATTATTTAATATCCTGTATAATATTTATAAAGAAATCATTGAACTGATATTATGATAATCTTATCTTACTTAGAATCTTAGACGATTCTGTAGTTTTCTTATTATCACATCTTGCCGTATTCTGCTCAACAATATCACATTTTTTTTGTAGACTCGTTTTTAAACCCTAAATAAATTATGAGGGTAAATATAATGAGGTAGAAGTTATAATTGGAGGAATAAGTAGCGATCACAAGTTCACGCCCGCCCCACTCTCGCGTCGTCGACTGACGTAAATTAGTTAGCAACTACTAAACTGATACTTCGACGGCTCGCGTCTAGTTAGAACGTACTTATCACTATATTCGGTGCGGTGGATGAATCTTTCGCTTGCTAGTTCAATATTGGCAGTTTTATTGAGTTCGAAACCAGATGTCTTAAATACATTTGTTTTAATATATTTAAGACACTTGCTTGATAATAGAGCCAATGTTCCGTACCCTATAGGTATCTCAAAAAGAATGAGAACCCGTCTGCTAAGATTGAAATCAATATTACATTTATTCCTGTATCTAATTTTATAATATACTTCAGACAGACTATCTGTCCGAAAAGGATTTTTAAACAACCAAGAAAGCACCGACCCAAAAGAAATTCTAAGTTAATTTTGTCACCTATGTGCGTTAAATGCGCAAATAATACAGTTGAGCGTACTCTCACAGGTTCATCTATTCAATTACTTGCTCCTTGAAGGCTGCGGCTGCTCAATTTATATAAATAAACTAGCTTTTGGTCGCTGCTCCGCTCACGTGTATGTGGTAAGATAAGGATATCGTGGCAAAGAATAGTCTACGTCCTTCCTTAAGAAGAAAAGTATCTTCATAGATCACATAATGATTAGTTCTAGGAAGGGGTCGAACCTGAATAACCTCTGACTTAGTGGTCAGCATCGCCAACTACCAGTGCAAATCCCATCATTTCAAAAACAAATTTTATCATAATCTCATGTACTTCCTTTTCTGAAAATATTTTATCGAATAAATATATACAGTCAGTGATTGTTTCAATAAACTGATTGATGGAAAAATGAATAACAACTTATAATTTGAAGTTATAAAACCATGCTTCCGATAATCTAATGTCTAGCCTATCGAGCTAATAATGGCCACTTTAATACACGCGATACAAGATAGCCATTGTAAAAACCAACTGCTTTGTGTCGCTATTCAACATACTATTAAACTTTGTAATATAGTTGGTAAAAATGTCCTTGAAAATAATAAGTCGAGGAATGTAATATTACTGGTAGCATAACTTATGCATACATACAGAACCTCTTATCGTGTAAACCATTGTGAGAACAGGCTGTTGTCCTGAAATTATTGACTTCGTGCGACGCTGTTGACCTTCGCTTTCGTCTCACTACCACACTAAAAATAGAAGTCGATTTATATGAAGACAATTCAGACTAGACGGTAAAATAACCACGGGTTAATGTCCTTTCTTTTTCATTTTGTGTTTTATTTATCCAAAAAATTTCACTGTTGTAATAAAAATTTCATGTGGCAAAATATTTTTCTTGTCACTCCCTACATGAAAACGAATGTAACATCTTAAAATTAGAATTAATTTCGTACGAGGAATCAAATAACATTCAGTGATAACTAGTGCCAGCCGCAAGAATAAAGTTTAAGAAAAAATTTGGATGTATTCCAAAAATCGATTACTTTTACTCCCATCGTTAACAGGAAATGATCATATATCTCTACATTGGATCGTCACAGATAGTAGTGTATTTTAAAATTCTGAATTACATTTTTAATTTGAAAATAAAATAAGGTCACAAACCGGAAAATTTTCACGCCTTGTTACTTCTCTCCTATCTATTCTCGCACCTTATCGCTGACTCAAAAGTAAGGGTCGGCGAATTATATCGACGTACGATCTGTCAATATGTCAATATTTGTCAAATTTATCTTGATATGTTCATAATCTTGATATATGTGAATGTTTATCTCTAACCTAAAATGAAAGATATTTTTTCTTAAACATACTCTACCCACGTCAAACACTTCAAATACAGCATGTTTATTTAGACTTTTCTCATAATAAATCCTATTTTGCTTCGTATACCAGAAGATACATATATGTACCTATATGTGAACGTTCACATAACCGGTATCAATCATAGACGTAAAAACGTTTGAAGTCTAACCGTTTTGTCAATTAGCAAAACAAATTTGATGAATAAAAATTCTTTGTAACTACTTTTGAAAATATATTGATATATTAGTTAATAAACTGTACAAAAATGTACTTTGATCTAAAAGGCTAACGATCACGACAGAGGACGATTTATTATGAGTCGTTATATTGAAAGAATTGTTTTATTTAATACAGTGTAAAGTTAAGAGAATGTGTGTTGGATTGTGTATTATAAACAATGGTTAACCTTGTTAATGAATCTGAATGCGGGCGTACAACGGCGGGGTGATACGGCGCACGGCGGTCGTGGGACCAGCATAATTCATGGCTATACTCATACATGCTTTGTGTAAGATATTAGCTTTAATAACTTATAAGATATTTGTACAGCACTAGTTCAAGATCAGCGATCGTTTTTGTTTATGTAATTACTACTCTTAACTTTTGTGCCTTGTGAACTTTTCATTTTCAACAAATATTAAAATGTGCAACTATTCATTTGCTTGTTCCGCAAGGCTTCACCCACATTTACGCTGAGGTAATAACAAAGTAAATTTCACCAACTTTTCTCCGTTATTATCCAATAGCATAGAAAGTAAATTCACAACATCTTCTTTATTAATATCTCTTCACTACGAGAATGGCGTGCAGACCAACAAAATGTGTATTCAGATCGTAACAGATCATCGCAAAATTTGGATCGCATTTATATGGGTTGGGATTGAGCCAACATATATATAAACGTCTAATCACTTTTTAATCAGGCTTGATCGGTGGATGACTTAGTTTGTTAATTTAATGGAAACAGGTTTTTCTTCCAATTACTCGAAGTTCTATAGAATAGCAGATGCTCTTATTCACACGGTTCTTGTAAGATATTCAATGAATTAGGTCAATTTGACAATTAGAAAGAATGCTATTTGTGTTGCTATTGTGTCCCGGTTCAAGGAATTCCAATCGTCGAAATAGCATTAAACAATGGTTTATTGTTAGGAATTGGGTAAGTTACAGATGCCGATATGAGAATCTTGCGGGTCTGCCCGTTTTTGGGGATAACAAATTAATTATTAAAAAAAAAATTCCTGAGTACGTAAAACATTCTATCTTACAACCTATTAAATTATATTTTGTATTTTTTTGGCATTTCTGCATACATACTATATTTAGATAGGGTACATGATTATGTCTTCATAAGTAATTTAAGAAATTCTTTATTTTAATACTTACTTACTTTGAGTTTAAAAGTAAAAAAAAATGCTATTTTAATTATTACAATTATAAAACTGAGGCTATGTATCAGCCTCAGTCTCACAATTGAGACGAATCTGAGGGAAAAATAAGTTTAGGAATAAACAACCACTAGCAGATCATAATCTCCTTCTAGCGCAGTCGAGAAAAAACTCACAAGGCCTATATGACTGACCTTACCTAAGACCTTAACTTACAATGAAAAAAATAATAATATGTAGTTTGTACCACAAAAGCGTAAAAACAGGCGTATAAATCAATGATGATAACTTTTCAATGAGTAAAGGTAAAATAAAAATTACCGTGTGATTCTATGATAACAGACGTAAAGCTCAGTTGGAGGACTTTGGGCGGCTTAAAAACATCCAACGCCAAGATTATGTAGCCACAACGTAGTCTTGCCAGTCCCCAACCCACACTTGGCCAGCGTGGGGACGTACGGCCTTAACCCTCTCCTGAGAGGAGACCCGAGCTCAGCAGTGGGACATTATGGGTTGTTGATTGATTGAATGAAAATAAAAATTATGCAACCTAGTTTTAATTTGTATTTAATATTTACTTGGTGGCCCTTGCTTAGTAAGATAACGTGATACAAATAAGATGATGATGTGATAAAAACTAGTGCTGATGTCATCTTGCGTGTTCGCTTAGCACGAGATTATAGCGGCCACGGTTATTGGGTTGCAGTTTACAGAGGCCGACTATTGTATTAAGCACTTTTAGTTACATAAATTGAATTCCTAACAAATCTGTTAGTCTGTCAATCTAGTCAGTTTCATTCACTTATATATATACAATATTTTGGATAACAATAACATGAGTTGTCTATTTTAAAAAATTAACCACCAGTGTCTAACAGATGCATAAAAACTAAATTATTTTGTAAAAATAAAAAGTTAAAAATCTCTTTGATAATATCAGTTTGAGAGAGTCGCTTGCGTATGGCGAGGTGCCGCCACATCGTATTATACGTTACATATCATGGCGACGCATACCATGGCGACGTATGGCATCGCCACAACAATAGCCGGTCTGACCCTCAAGATATCTTATATTAATTAAAGATAAGGCAAGACATCTGGCAGGAATTGAATTCAAGAAACACAGAGTTGATTACAGTGATGTGCAACGGCAGAGGCGTATGTCCAGCATTGAACTGCAACACGCTGATGATGATGAGAAAATAAATATTTTAAATATTTCGGACATCTAACACACAACGCCATCTATTCCCAAACTAAGCAGAGCTTGTATTATGGGTACTAGACAACTGATATGAATACATAATTTTTTTTTTGTAAATACATACATATTATACATAGAAAACACCCAAACTCCGAAACAAATATTTGCAGATCATACAAACATTTGGTCCGACCCAGGATTCGAACCCGAGACCTCATGGACAGCAGTCGCGTACGCTACCACTGCGCCACCGAGGCAGTCAAAGTATGCGAGGCAGTAAAAGTATGTTAAAAATAACATTAAACAACGAAATCTGTAAATTTAGTTTTTTAATGTAATTCTATCTATAATATTCGTTATGCCTTTTTATGTTTTCTCATTTAGAGAGAAATAAAAAGTTATTTTCTTATTTGACTTCGCATTGAGATTGAAAGCAGAAACACATATAAATAGATACAATTGTAATTAAACAGATTGACAGAATGACTGAACTAATCGTTGAATACACTTAGAGACACTGTTCATTGAGCTTGTGAAATCGAGTAATTGAATTAGTAGGTTTATTATAATACGATTATAGAATTAACTTACATTGGTAGGATGTGTTCAGTTCAAGTTAGAAATAATATCTGTTATCTATTCATATGAATAATCACTTCTAGCGTTAATTCCTTAGAAATGTGTTATTGTTTTTAACTACAGTTTGTACGTCGTTTGTACTGTAGCTATAGTAGGTAGAATTTTATTAACTAGTTGATCATCTTATTATTTCTTTAAATTGTGTTTGTGTGAGCGTCTTTTTATAAGTTAGGTAATGTAAGCAAGCATTTTATTTGTGACTGGCATCTTTTTTTGCAGCAACATGCACAGGAGTCTAGTTATAATTAACATTTAATGAATATGTTCTTGTCTCGGTGGCGCAGTGGTAACGTATGCGACTGCTGAGCTGGAGCTCTCGGGTTTGATTCATGAGTTGGACCAAATGTTTGTATGATCTGCAAATATTTGTTTCGGAGTTTGGGTGTCCTCTATGTATAATATGTATGTATTTACATAAAAAAAGTAACATATGTATTAATATCAGTTGTTTAGTACCGCTATTGCTTAGTTGGGGACTAGATGGCTTTGTGTGTAAGATATCCGAAATATTTATTATTATTATTATATGCTTGAAACTGTATATACTTAGCCAAAACAATAAAATGTACACCCATACAAGTCGTTCTTACATTCTAACTGTTCTAATAAGCCTTATCAAAATCCCTTTATTATTTTGTCATTATTGCCCTAAGGAAAAATTTCCAAACAATACATTTTTGTTCGTATAAAAATCGACGATTATTCATCGAATCACAAATAATCAACTCCCTAATATCGGAAAGCTCATAAACAAATTTGTGAAATACAATAATACTAACACGAATAAAATAGGAACGAAATTGCCATCCCATTGAGCCCAAACGCGGTCCAACTTTTGTTCCTCGACTTTGGAATTTGTCCCAGGAATGTTTCGGGAAAATTCCCGAAGCAGTACCCGGCGTCATTCGCAGTGGGAACTAAGACGTTAAATCCTAGTTACGAACACCTATTGAGCCTTTTACTTTGTTAATGAATACAAACTGTTCGTTATATTACACTTATAAGTATTGTCGCTGTAATTTTAAGATCAATTAACAAAAAGTGAGCTACTAAAAACGGTCAACTTTTGTTTTGTAATGATAAAAATTTCGTACTTTTTACTCCAGGTTCAGTCAATATAAACTCTAATTCACCTCAATTCAAAATACATATAATAATTAAAAATGGGTTTACGCGTCACGAAGATATTTTAAATATAGCTTATTTTCATTAAACAAATCTTTCTTTATGAAGGTAGTTAAAAATATATGACTCGGTATTTTCGTTAAAATGCTATAACTCCTTTCCCTCGTTACTCAATCTTCCATTTGTCGCAGAGAAGTTAACACAAAACATGTGTATCAAATGAACACCTATAAGTTACAATAATTGGCTTTACGTATACTTACCTAATTAAGGTCTAGTGTGTTGCTTACCGAAATTGTACGTTATTGAAATAAAGCCGGAGTTAATAACCTGAGTGTCTTCGAGCCTTAATTACATCGGCCTTCACTCTGGAACGAGTGAACGACGCTTTAAGAATTCAGGGTCGTATATAACTAATACTTGCAAACAATTTGGTTTATAGTATATACTATATTCAGCACATATATACTTAATTAGTTAAATCTTTAGTCTTCCTGATATTTATAACTTTTGAATTAATTTTATGTTTTATGTATATTGGTCCGTATGTGTATGCATACATATGTATATATATTTCAGTGTGTATATGCATTTGTGTAGGTATAAGTATGTTTGTGTATTGGGAATAGTGAATAACATTTGTATATGGATCGCTACTATTTCTTTTTGTTTTTATGTACGTTTTATGTGTTCCCTGTATGTAAGCTACCCTAAATTAAAAATTTTGAAACACTCATATCCGTGTTATGGTTGTCTGGAAGAAATCGCCGAGAGCGATAAGACCGCCAATTGTTATACATACTTTGTGACTGTTCCTGTTGTACCGTTTCTTACTATGTGTATACAATAAAGAAAAATAAATAATAATAATATTTATTTATTTTGAAAGAAGGCTTACAGAAAAAAAACATAATTATGATTAATTCGAATAGGTGATCAAGTTGCTTACAACAACCCTCCATATATAGGTAAAAATATATTACACTGGTCTAGTGCCAGGTTCTTACTTACTTAAATACATATCACTTACATGATATGTATTTAAGAAGATGTTACCTTTAATATGTTATGTTACTACTTTATTAAAACTATTTAAATGATATTTATTTCTATTCCACCGAATATCATCAGGAGCTGTCTTTCTTTTCTTGTTTCTTAAACTTCTAAAAATCTTCTCAAGAACATGAGAATTTAATTCATTCAATAAGTATTTACTATAATAGTTCATGTACTAGCTTTTACAGTAACGGAAAGTTTCATTTTCGATCAGCTGTTAGCGTTTAGGGTGTGCTTAAAGGGTGTTTAAATAAATTATCGTGTAGAGGTCTCTTCTTCTTCTATTTCTTTTTATTATTGCCGAGCTATATAAACAGCAATGTGCTGTGTTGTGGTACGCATCGGTTCGGCAGACCTTGTAATAAGTGCTAAATTCACATCTAGACTTAAAGGTAAAGTATATTATTTAAACACGACTACTTTACATAGTCAAGGTCAAGGCTTCTATGTTATGTGCATATTTACGTAGTACAATTTAAATTGATATAATTTTCGATCTGGTACAGGCTCATAGCCCATTTGCACTCAGTGATTGAAAACAGTCACCGAGTGTAAGCAACGACGGCACGGTCAGTAACTGGATGGGTGACCACTGGTGGCATGTTACCATGAGCGTCTCCGTGATTTAGAGGTCGCGTTAAGCAGTCGATCCAGGTTGTTATCATACGATAATAGTCGTCGAGCTTATTGGAGGCCTTCGGGCGGCTTAAAAACATCCATCGGCAAGATACGTAGCCACAACGTATTCTTGCCAGCCCCCAACTCGCACTTGGCCAGCGTGGGGGCGTATGGCCTTAACCCTCTCCTGAAAGGAGACCCAAGCCCAGCAATGGGACATTATGGGTTGTTAATTATATTTGATGACCAGAGGATATGTTAGCAGACCAATATCTGACTCCAATTGCTCTGTGTTCACCAAGTGAGTGAGGATAACGGAGGCCCATTTTTTTTTCCTGTGGAAACCCCCTCTGGCCTTCACACCGTTTGCGGCGGGGCGGTGTGTCGGAATCGAACCGACTAAAACCACACGGTGTGCCACTATGCGCCTGAGACAGGAGAGGTCCAGGAACCGCTTTCTTACGCCATCCGGACCCCTCCTAGCGCCTGCCCGCACTGAAGCGGACTCCGTCGTCTGATGGTTAAAGTCTTAATTTAGGCGACGTACGGCACACGCGTAACGTCGTCCCCTCGCAGCTGGCCTGTGAAGCAGATGGAGGGAAAAACCCGTCCCGCCCATCCGCGGCCACACTCAGGGCGGCATGGATTCATGGATCATGGAATAAAAAAGGTAAAATGGTGAAAGAAAACACGTAATTTGGCTTTTCAGTGGTTCCATCAACGATACCTCTGCGGTAATTCATGTTCGTATAAACATACATTATAAATTCTTAAGTAACTCTGTCTGAATATCGGCCTATTCCGCTTTCGAGGTTAAATCGCTGCATCGATGGTAATGAAATTTGTCATGGAGATTCATTGATTCTTGAGAAAGTATATAGGCTACTTTTCACTGCGATAACCAACACACAAGCGGGTGGAGCCCCAGGTAAAAGCTAGCAATTACTTACCTACGAATGCTGATACTTACAGACACTAAGCTTCGTTTTATGTACTGTTTTCAGTACTATTATAACAATACGTTATAGTATTTTAGATCAGTTCGTTCACAGCTCGTGCGCATTGATTTTACGTGAAATCGATCAAAATAATTGTATACAAATTTACACCAATACCAGTACAGTTTTGACAGACTCTAAAACAAGCCAATTTGCTTTTATTTAGTCATGGGTGTTGCAGTTTATTTCTGTTAATTAAAGCTGAATATACCTACAATCTTGTGAATAAAGTTCAAGGTTAATAAAAACTGTTTTAATTATAAAATAGCATGACAACACGAATAAAGTTATTCACATTGGCATGTAAATAAAAAAAGGATCTCTCTAAAATCTTGACTTCTTTATTTCGTGTTTAAACAGTAACATTTTAAACGCGTTTTTTAGACCTTATGTCAGTATAAACAAGCATGAAAACGACATTCGTGACGAGTCGTGGTGGTATCACCCTCGGGACGCTTTACATATTCCATAATAGCAAGTCACCTGTTTTCAGTATTGTCTGTTCAACATTCTGCCGTTGTTTATCTATATATTAATTTGAAATAACCCCACTGTATAAACCTTAAGAGCCAGTTTTCCATAACCTCATGCCAGTCATGCATTCATTCATACTTGAATTAAAACCTCGCTTACGTTAATTGTACTAACAAATGATGTTACCAACTATTTTTGGTCGTGTATTCAAGTAACGCGAATAGATTAAAAAGGTCACGTCCCTAGAGAACTTTATACGTTTTATTACGTTTAATTTAAGTACATATTAAGTTTCTGATTAAGACCACATTCGCACCAGGTTTTTGTTACGGTATTTTTTTCGAATGGTGTTCATGGATAAAATGGACAACCAGGTTCGAAAAGAAAATATTGTACTTAGAAAATAACGTACGTAAAAAAGGAAATAATTATAAATAAACCATCTACATTATTAAAATGAAATGTTTGGTACTATAAATTTTACTAATTATGTCCAAAACGAAATCGTTGGTACAATTATAATACGCTTTGAAACTTCTAAACATACCTTTGTCTATTTGAATCCCTGTTAAAACAAATTCGTTTCAATTCTGATTTTGATCATATACAGAACTGCGCGGCTGATAATTAAAATTTATAAACGTTTTCTTTTAAATATCACTACTGGCCATGTTTTGTTGTTTTATATTCTTAAATATATATTAGGGACTCTTTTATCGACGTCCAAAAAGACCACCTCATTATTTTTTTATAGATAGGTACAATACCATAGCAATATTAAAAATGCGAAAGAAATTGTCTTTCTGTCAATGTTACGCTTTAAAGGCTTTACCGCTGCACTGATTCCAATCAAATTTGGCATAGAGATACTTTGATTCTTGATGAAGGACATAGATGTGTACTTTCATCACGATAAGCCTATACCCTAGTAGGCTTATTAACTACCCACCCTAACACTAACTTACCTACCCTTTTTGAAATAAATTTGTAATTAGCTTTATGGATCCATGTGTTAACACGAATATCTGGCATCTGGTCTAAACTAACTTTACAGGGAATTGGACTTTTCTTAGTTTCATCTTAATGTATTTTTTTATGTTAGATATCCGGCTTTTCGGCTTTCATCCTGTATCGTGCCAAATAACTACACATTCATCACTACCAAATACCATACACCGGTAGTAACAAGAATATCAATGACACAATTCCTTTTGATGTAAAAATTTCTAAAGCAGCTTCGATTTTTAGTTCAGATCAGCCAAGGATTAGCTCTTCATCATTGAATAAGGCCGAAACTGAGTTTCGCCGAAACGTGTTGCTATTTACTCGGTGTTCACTGGGCTATTGTCAGCTGCTAACCGCCTAAAACTGAACTGGGATAGGTTTAATTCTCTTTTGATTACGTTACTCCATTATGTCGGTGGTGTGTCAACCGCAACGCCGCTATATTGTGTTGTTCGATATGGAACGGCACTATGGTAGACAAGAGTGGCTGGGCGTACCTAGGGTTGTAGCTGGTTTTTTTGACTTAAACGTCTATAAAATTACAGAATACCACTTATTTTTAGCGCTCAATTCAAAGGTATTAAGTAGTAGATAAATTTAAGACTGAATTACTTTCTTGATTTTTTTGCATTGTCTTTATTGACGTAGTAATAAATTGCGATTTCAATTAAATGTAAACTATTAAAGCTCAATTGAGAAGTAAGTCTCAATTAACAAGGACAACAGTTTCAGGGACGTAGTTGAAGCCTACTTGAATAGTTTTTAGCAATATTTGACTAATATCAGGAAGGAGAGTTAGTAGTGATTGACAGCCCTACATGCAACCATACGCTCTAGTGTATATTGCCAGTGAATCGATATCGTCACAGCACTATGAATACCGTTACATACATATTTTACTGATAGTGTTGACACTTTATCTTGTAAGATATTGTCTACGAGATTGTTTAGAAGGCTTCAATCTTGACTCTTGCTGCCTCGGTCGCGTAGTGGTAGCGAATGCGACTGCTGTGCTTGAGGTCTCAGGTTCGATTCCAGGCCGGTCCTAAGGTTTGTATGATCTGCAAACGTTTTTTTCGGAGTAAGGATGTTTTCTCTGTATAATATGTGTATGTTTTTTTATGATATAGGAGGCAAACGAGTAGACGTATCGCCTGATGGTAAGCGATTACCACCGCCCATGGACACCCGCAACACCAGAGGCGTTACAAGTGCCTAATAAATAAATATATACCTACAAAAAAGGTATATATTTATTTATATCAGTTGTCTAGTACCAATAACACAAGCGCTGCTTAGCTTGGGACTAGATGACGTTGTGTAATGGTGTCCATTAGATTGATTATTAGATGTCCGAAATATATATTTAATATTATTTATTCTTAACGGTCACTTTAGAAAGAGTTTAGCGCCACGGCAAACGGCTTTTTGTCAAATTTTGAACTGTTAAACTATGGATAAAATAAAGTACGATTATCTTTAGGTTGCAGTTTGCTTTTTATCGTTTCATACTTTCTACCTTTTCCAAAGAAATACCATATATTACGAAGTAGAATAAATTGTCGTTATTGTTATTCCAAAAGATTTTCTTTCTAGAAAGATAATAAATAAGTTACACCTAAACTGACCGGTCGTTAGCAGACAAATTCTTCATCGACCAAAAAGCTAGAAGTCAATAAAGTAATTAAGCTGTGCAGGTATGCATTGAGTCGATCAACATCGTTGTTTTCGTATCACTTTTAAACCTATATGCTGTCTTGGTATAAACAGCAGATATTATTAACGTGCACTAGTAGTATGCCAATCATAGCAAATAAAACACAATAGTTAAAAACAAATATCATGGCATACATAACATACACACTTAAATGCATAAAATGTATAAAATTCTCATTCCGGCAAGTTTTACCGTAGGAGAGCCACGCTTCGGCATGAATGGGCCGGCTCGAGCGGAGTGATACCACGGCCTCACAGAAAACCGGTGTGAAACAACGCTTACGCTGTGTTTCATCGAGTGAGTGAGGATACCGGAGGCCCATACCCCAATCCAAAGCCCCCTATCCCCCTCACCATCCCCCTTCCCCCCAGGCCGCCATAGTGTGGGTAACCATGCTGCATTGTTCTTTTTCGCATTGAGGATGGTGACCACCACTCTTGGATTCTGCTCATGCTTTCCATCAGGCAGGACAGAGTCATTTTGGCAGCTTAAATATGAAAAAAACAAAAAAAAAAGTTCATTACTTATTATACGTGTCTGCGATTCTTATTAAGAATGCAAATAAATTCAAATCAAAGTATTTGGTTAACAAACCCGTTAGCGAAGTGAAGTCGTGATTATTGCACACGCTCATCGTAAAACTCATAGTTATTATTTGTCATAAATTTAAATATCTGAACGTTCATTTATTTCATGGAATAAATATATGTATGACATTAAAATTACCCTTTTAGCTAAATAGTTGTTTAGTTCTATGTGTATGTGATTCGGCACGTGGTATAATCCTTTTTTTTATTCGGGTTTTTTTTTATGTCTGTGTGGCGTTATACTTATGTATCATCACCATCATCATCATCATCAGCATCAGCCTATCGCAAGTGACATTTATGAACGTTAAATTGAAGCTACAGAAAAAATCTCAGATCGACACCGACGCCAGATGTACTGTATCAAACAAGGCGAATTAGGTGAAAACTTCAAAATTCATTGCCTGCCTGTGTCGATCCTAAATTCCAGTTTCCAAAATGCGTAGGGCCTTATTTATTTCTTAACACTTAATGCACATGTTGTACAAAGGCGGACTTAATGCCTTGAGGCATTCTCTTCTAGTCGACCTTCAGATGATGTGGAAATAGGACGTGGTAAGTAAGTAAGTAAGAGATACTAATGAGAAGAATACTGGCAAAGAAACTCATGACCTTTTTTTTAAAAGTCAGATCTTTAGGTGCAATAGTATTAGTATTACATGAATAGTGAACTGTATGCAAGTTGTTACCACCTGAATTTCGTTTTATTAAAATGCTTCAAAAGCTAACGTACTAACAAAAAAAAACAAAAAAAAAACGATTTAAATTCGATGAAACTAAGTTTTTTTCTCTTTCTGTTACAGGTAATATAAATGCTCTACAAGGATATGACTCATTGAGTTTTTTTTCCACAACATCACAATCAATGAGTTCTAAGAAAAAATCTTGATAAAAATTAAACAATCAACTAAATTTTATATCGTTTTGAGTTATCTGACCATTGTTACATACGAAATTGTTAAAAAATGCATCGACAAGACATAAGTTTTTGTAATATATATATATATATATATATATAAGTAAACATACCGAAAGAAAGTGAGTGCATTACTGTATCTTACTTTTCTGCCTCAGCTAATGGCCGTCTTCTGTGCCTCTACTGCTGCTGTGGACGCAATATCTCATTCATCGCATTTTATTTTTCCAAAGTATATATAAGTGTAGGTATTAAAACTGAAATTATAACTAAAAAAAATCCATAAGCGAACAATTCCTCTTAGAAGCACAGATAGCAAAAAAAAAAAATACAAAGTAGTCATAAACACTGCCGCCAGAAATAAAAACACAAAACTATAACCAAACACTTGTTTATGCATACTTAAAATGAACCTCTTTGCTTATTATTTATAGAAATAAAATACATAAAATCAACGTATAATGACAGCGTTCTTGCTGTCGTGTTTCGTTGGTGAGTGCGAGACCGGAGCCCCAATGATCCAAAAGCAGCACTAGGCTGCCGTAGTGTGGGTCACCATGCTGCGTTGTTGCATTGTCTGCATTCGTAATGTGTTTGGTGACCACCACTCTTGGATTCTGCTTATGCTTTCCATCAGGCAGAGTGGAGTCAAAACTTCAAGAAAAGAGCATACTCCTTGTTAAAAGGCCGGCAAAGCACTTGTGACGCCTCTGGTGTTGCGGGTGTCCATGGGCAGCGGTAATCGCTTACCATCAGGTGATACGTCTGCTCGTTTGCCACCTATATATCATATAAAAAAGTCATTTTGGCAGGGCCATGCATAAAAAATGCACGATAAAAGAAGTAAAAAAATTTTGCTCATGGAAAGCGTTCGATGACGATGACGCGATTTCCATGATTTTTGTTCACCCAAAAGTGATCAACGCTCCTAAAGAAGTTTTCACTTCAAAAATATTAAAGCAGGTATAAAATTGCTCCCGATGTTGGTATTAACAAACTAATGATATTGTTAAACCCACGATGAGTACACACATAAAATAATGGAATGATGTTAACAAACGCCCCTTGATGTGTAGGGTACCCTCGAGATGGCAATCAAAGAAAATGTTCCGAATTACCCGAACGTCCCCGACCGACCACCGTGAGTAGTAAATGTCCTTCAATTATTTTCTTTACCTCTGCTTCGCGTTATACGTACTACCCGTACCCTAAAGAATGGGATCCGCACAATGTTATTTTTTTGTTAAGCTTTTTCCCTTTCTGTCTCGGATTTGCGGTAAATATATTTCTTTGTGTCGGTTCGTTGTTTAGGTCTAAATTATTTATGTTAGGTTTTGCTTTTTGAACGCGACTCGAAACGGATGGCTTGGTGATCTCGTGGGGGTCGTGAAATGTGATTTAAGACAGAAAGTCTGAGGAATGAAAATATCATCTATGGGGAAGTCACATGATTTTAGTTCTTAGTATGTGTATGATTTAGTTGGGAGAGCGAAACAAGTCTTACAAGGTTTTGTGTCTTTTTACAATTCAGTGTAGATTAGTAGATTACTCCATAAGAATTAACTTCGACATCAAAACCATTTTTTTTCAAATATATAGTCTTCAAACGTAGTTTAGTTGGATTTGTGTTAATAAAAGATATGGATATGCATTTTTAATTTGATTGGGTGATCGTGAAAACTTAATAACATATTCTTTTAGCTTATTATCAGTCTTATTATTAGTATATAAAACTTGAATTCATAACAAACTAGCTGTACTCCGCGGTGTTACCCGCGTTTGTTGTTATAACCCGCGTGTATTGTTTAAGTTATGTTCGTAATTGAATTCGAATTTATATTAACTAAAACAGTGTATCTTTTATTTTATCACTATTACGACTACCAGATCAACCAGTACTAAACTTTAATTTTAGAACTTATAGGTATATCAATATGTGTAGCAAAATATTTTTTAAGAAAATAATGCGGACGGAGGATAATGAAATTTGAGGTGTATCGAAAGCAAATAATGAAAATATCGTATAGAGTATCCAATCTATCGACCATTGGGCGACCACTCGTACACCTTAATTTTAAAATGATACGAATCAATGATTATACATCCAAACATTTTAACACCCAACCTAAAATAAAACAAAGTGCATGTTCAGAAACAGAAATGATGCAATGACCAAAAAGAAACATTTTTTTGCGTCTATTGCAACAGCTGTGGTGAATAAATCAGTTACTGTTTGACATTCAACCTTCTTTCATTCAGTACCCCACTGCAAGGAATGCCATAAGCTAATTTTGTAACCGTTTGTTTAGATTATAACATCTGCGGGCACCAATAATATCTAATCTTCCTGTTTCTGAAGTTCTGTTAAGGGATTTTCGAAATAATAATATTCTTTTTATCCTGCAGTGGGACTTATTCGCGATAAAATTATTTGAAAGGTGAAATACCTTCTGTTTTTGTCCGTCTGCCCGTGACCACGAGTGATATAACCCATTCGAAACGTCGGAAAATAGAAGGTTTAGTAAGCTTTTAAATAATTTATTACTAAGTCCCGCTTTGTACAAATAATATGTATGTGTTAGCCGCGATAAGTCTAAAAATAAATATTATTCTTTTAGATTCGACTTGCCTGTTTAGTGGTTAGTGATGCTTATTGTTCAGCCATAAGACTGCCTCTGTAGCGCAGTGGTAGCGTATGCGACTGCTATGCATAAGGTCTCGGGATCGATTTCTTGGTCGGACCAAATATTTGTACGAACTGCAAATATTTGTTTCGGCGCTTGAGTGTTTTCTATGTATAATATGTAAGTATTTACAAAAAAAGTATGTATGTACTTATATCAGTTGTCTAGTACCCATAACATAAGCTCTGCTTAGCTTGGGACTAGATAGCGCTGTGTGTAAGATGTCCAAAAGTATTTCATTATTTATAAGTCCATTCGATTCAACTCCAGAATTAAATATTTGTGTTATGAGCTCGATTGTTTATTCTGTGTCTGGAAGTCTACAATTAAATAAAATTGGAGTTTTTTCAATATTAAAACAACCGCTTTTTACTAAATGCCTAATATTTTGGGTTATTATAATGACATGAATTATTTGATTGTGTTTGGTTGATTTTGAATATACATAATTAAATATTTAATATTTTGTATGTATACTCAGTACAAATTCCAAAATAAGTTATTTTTAAATTTTTGTCTGTCTGTCTGTCTATTTTGACGAGATTTTAAAAGGCAGATAGCTGATGGTGCAAGGAGTAACTTAGGCTACTTTTTTGAATTAATATCGCACAGCGGCTACGTGTATGTCGGTCATTGTGGTAAATAGTATCTCCATGCCAAAGTTCATTCTAATCGGTGCAGCGGTTTAGCCATCAAAACGTTATAAACATACAGAATTACTTTCGAATTTATAATAATAGTATGTTTTCGAAATGTTTAAATTCAGGCTCTGTCTAATTTGGAATCAGACAGCCGTGTGTGAGATGTTTAAGGTTATTAATGTTATTATCATTATAACAATTATGTTTAGTAATACGAAAGGATCAGGTTTTTTAAAACCAAGCGTTCAAGAAATCGCAAAACATTTAGATTTTTTTCATAATACTGCTAAGAAGTATTTAAAAAAATAGTATAGTTTTAACCCTCAGACGATTGTACTTCCATGATGTATATTGACTAATTCCAATCCGCTATATGACGTTTGATACGAGAGAGAATCTGTGAGAGACGTTTGCCCAAGAGGCATGCGGCAGACAGCGTCGGGTGATCGATTCAATGTATTTAACGATTTGGTTAACTTCATATATAAAATATATTATATTGTTTGCGAAAAGGAATCATTAGAATTAAAAATAAATAATATACACACACAAAATACCATAGGAAAAAATACCATAATAAATTCATTCATCATTACTATTTTTTTAATTTTAAGTTTTTGTTGTATTTGTTCATAAACTGTTTTTAAAATCAACAAATAAATTATTTATTACTCAATATTTTATATGAAAAATATCATAGGTCATTTTAAAGAATATTACCCAGCCTTAAAATCTTCCGGTGGAAAGGTGCCCATTATACTTGCAGCATTGTCGCGTTGAACGGCAATGGACCGCCTTTGCACCAGGGACGAGCCGGAACGAAAGTCATCCTTAAGCTCCGCAAGTCTACGGCCAGTTCCCTCACAAACCTCAGAGTATCGGCAGCCCAGCTCCCCGTGGTCTCCACCGCCACCGGAAGGAAATAGTAGTGCTGCTCCAAAGCCGCATATTTTCTCAATCTCTCTCTCTCTTCAATAATATACTACAAAAACTATATTTACATACAAGCGTCAACAAATTCTTAAGCTTCATCGAGTCCGTAACTTTCCCAGAATACTGGGAGCACTGCCACATTGAACGGCAATGCTAATAACAATTAGTATTTTATTTAGGTTCTTGTTTATAATTCTGATTACGCCGGTTTTGTTACTTTGTTAGTATATATTTTAGAGTGGCTATGAGTTCAAGCCACATTCAGTAAACTACCATTGTGAATTCACTAATTGCCACTTTACATAAATATACACGTAAATTTACATAAATTCACACGTAAATATAAGTAAAGTATATTAGTAAAACAATTTTACTAAGAGTATTTTATACTATTTTTGTTTCTTGCCATAAGAGTGCAATATGTGTGGAGGTGCATGCTAAAACAGGAGTAACAATATAACGGGGATATAATAAGCAGTTAAAACTGCAATGAGATTCTGACTATCTTGTGTGTAAAGTATCAAAAATATATTGTTCCTTGTGCAAAAATTTTGCTCAATACCACTCAAAGCGGGGAAGGCAAATATTTAAATGCGATAAATTTATTAGGGTCTTTATCAGTGCTGTGCAGATAGATACTGGACTTTCACTATCGACTTATAACGGCAATTCGTTTATACTCTGATAAGATAAGAGTTTTATTCACACGAGTAACTGACTATATCAAAAGGGGGTCATAAGGGCACAATTATAACTAGTGGAAAGCTTTATTAGGAGCATATTATTAGCTTTGATACAGTTTAAGGAGTTTCATTGTCGTAATGATTGCAGAACATTCAGGAACTTTTTTTTATAGTTTATTCTGATCTTTGTCACATTAAACCTACTTCTTTTAAAAGACTTTGTCCATTCACAATTATTATCGCAATAAATCGAAGCAAAATTTTAGACAATACAAAATGTTCAATTGTTACGCTTAATATAAAATTATTATCCAAAGCACCCCATTCATTTTCTTGTTCATTAAACAAGGTGTTATTTTTAACCTTTATTTTATTAACCCACGGGTATTTTTAACCGTAAAGTGAATATATAGGTTTAAAAACCACCTTTGAAATGCAAATAAAATTCATTCAACAATAACAAAGAGTTGATGTTTTAAATTACACATAGTCAATATTTTTATCAATAAACTATTCGTAAACTGAGTATGTTATGTACTTGGCAAGAAAATAGCAACATACTTATTTGATAGCAACTGTCTGGCAAGGCTCCATGAGTAAACTTCAGGCCGAGAGCGTCAGCCTGTGCGAATGTATTAACACCCTTCCACACACGCCTGATCAGTCTTCAACATCTTTAAGGACAATTTATTTCTTCTAGACAGTTTGGCATCCAAAATATTTTAAAAGGCTTCAAAGTAACTTTGAATTTTTACAAACTTTTATTTAGTTTCAGTTGTCGCAATGTTTGTCTGTAATCAAATGTTGCAACTTAAATTTGATCCACTTCCCAGTTTCCGATAGAGCTGAAATATAAATTGTACCCTAAGTTCTGATGATAATGCAATTCTAAATAATCGGTATTATTTTTAATCCAAAATGACCGCCCTAACAAAATGGAGTCGTAAATATTTCTCATCAACCCACTCAATATGAGTATCGAATGAAACAGCTTGAAGAGATTTTTTTATTAACAACTCATAAAAGCTTGTTTTCTTTTAACTTTTATCAACGGGTTATTAACTATGTTTCATGTTAGCACCATGATCATAGACAAACTGTAAGTTCATATCTGGCTCTTGCAACAGTGACGAAATATCCGAAACTAATAACGTTCAAGAAATGTTACCCTTCCTTTTGGCTTCGTTGTAGTCGGGCACAAATAAATACACAGTCTCATGATTTGAGATCAATCCAAGTATTTTATCTGACAGTATCAGATGTAGATAAATTACAGTTGTTTTTATTACAAAACATACGTTTCAAGACCTGGTTGAGGCTGTAGTTTTACGACTACATTTTCAATTATCACCTCTTAGTAATGTCGTTGCCTGTTTGGTTAGTAAGACAGACATACATAAGACAAAAAACAATATTCAATTGCCTATTGGTTTCGTGATTAGCGATCCCGACTGCTAAGATGTCATAAGTTTGCTTCCGGCCTAGGGCAAATTTTATGTGATAAGCACGATTCTGTGTCTCTGAAAGCATGTACCTATTTTCATTTCATTTCATGATAAGTTTATCAATAGTCTGGTTACAGGTGTCATTATTATTAAATAAATTATATTTGAACTAGACTTTAACGGTTGGATAGATTTTTTCGTTTAGTAGTGGACAATCGTGCATACGTATCGAATGTACCTGGTGGTAAGCTATTGACGTCGCCCATGGACACCCGCAACACCAGAAGCGTCATCACGTGTTTCACATCGGTTTTCTGTGAGGCCTTAGAATCACTCCGGTCGAGCCTGTCCATTTATGCCAGAGCGTGGGTCTTCCACTTCCCTCAAATGCTTCATAGCATATAGATAAAATAGACTAGACTACTGATAAAAGGTTGTAAACGAAAGGTAAAATTAAAGGGATATTATTATTTAGGCCACAATCTAAATTGCGTACATACTCATTATATTTTAACAGCACACAAAAGCGATAACAATGATTGGATTCAGGGGAGCAGAAACCATAAAATTGAAATCAATTTTGTTGTAATGGTTATAGGTTCATAAAACACGCACATTGCTGGTCACTAAGGAATACTTTTATCTTTATTTTGAACTCGCAAAAGTCTACCTGTATGCACACCTTGAATATAAAAATATTCAAAATTTTCGATATGAAGTTACTACGTAAATACCAAACTCAAAAGTATTAAAAGTACGACTAATTAATCTTTAGTCATAAGTTTGCACGCTGAATAGTTTCTTTGTTTGATTGAACGCGCGAATTTCAGGAATTATCCGATCCGATTGGTCCGATTTGAAAAATTCTTGCAGCGTTAGATAGCCGAGTTATCGAGGAAGTGTATATAATATAAACGTCATGATATACAAAAGGAGTATCAATAAAAAATATTACAAAAACTTAGAAAATTCGTACCTTTTGAGAGATTCAATTGCGTACCATGCGTAAACGGTTAAAGTTTCACAAAAACAATGTATGAAATAATATTTCCCTTTAAAAGTTCTAAAAAAAGTACGCAATAGCATATGCCTGTCTTTTAAGGTTGGCTTACTATAACCTTTCTTGGGTATAGTACTGTAAAGTCTCTAATGTAATAATAAATATCTCTCGCGTAATGTAAACATCTAATGACATTTGTGTTTCAGAATGGGGTAGATGACACCATAGTCAAAGTAGGTACTTTTTATGATCTGTCAAAACGGTAACTATCTATGAAAAATGTACTAAATACAAACTTATGGCGTCATTGTTTTAGACTACTCAATTGAGCAATATATTTCAATGTTTAGTTGATTAAAAATTGTAATAGAAATTAAAGGCTGCAATAATTATACTTTCCGAGATGTTTTGAAGATGGAAACATCGGTATTTATTTACGATACTATCTACCTTATAGTTAGTTAGTTCTATATTTATGGATTTGATAAATATTAATAATCACATACTTGTGTGTATTATATTCTATACTATAGCACTCTTGATGGTGATGTCGAATCTTGATAGAACGTGGTCTTCAAAATTTTATGAATGAACAAAAAATGATTAAAAATGTCAAAACATTTCAGGAATATCAGTTTCATAATCTTTTGTTCTTATGTTGATTTTCCAACATCGATGAACCGAAAACTCACAAACAGAATAATTAGTTTGTTTTTGCTTAGTTTGCACTTCAAACACTACAATTGTACCTTTGGTTCTCGAGAACCGTTATCAAAGAGTGCTGAGCCAAAAAAATATACGTTTCTGTCACACTGCACACCATAGAGTAATAAATCTGTCATGGATTTGCTTTCCGTGCTCGCGATAAAGCCTAGTCCAGATAACCCCAAAAGTGTGCTAAAAAGTGATAAAAGTTTAACAAATAAAGTTACTTAAGTTCTTCGAGATCAATTTACGACTTCTTATGACAGTGTAGGATTTCAATACACCGAACATATTTATCGTCTGCCTTGCCATATGATCGCGATTTGGGATTCGGAAAAATGATACTTATGTGTATGAATTTCGACTTATTTGTCAAACAATATAAAGCTGAAAGTCAATTGGAGACTGCGTGGAAATTCTCGCTTATTTCTACGACTTCACTTCATTTTGATATTCACCCTTACGCCTTAGGCGAAAGGTGCTTTATCTTTTATCAGAGCGTAATATATTCAGTTCACAAAATGAATTGCGAGTGTTAGTAGCTCAGAGTGAGCCTGCGAACATATTCGCGGGATCTGTTGCGTCGTTCGTTCCTTTTATTGGTTTCATGGTTGGTCGACAACGAATCCTATTCTTAATGGTGTTTAGGTTCTATTTCACTTGCCAATAATTGTAGGGATTTCGGCAGATGGGTTTTTCCAACGTTTTATATGTTGTGGGTATCTTGTAGAGATATTAACTTGCTCCGGTCCATGTTAAACACTCGTCTAATGTGTATATTAACAATAAGACAGTAAAGGTTCCCCAGTCACTCTCAATATAACATTTATATTTATTGTTACATATTTACAGGTTTTTCCTCGTTTTTTTGTAGGTAGATTAGTTGGTAGTGTTAGATGTAAATATCAATTCTGTATACTTACAAAAAAAACTGTAGAGATGTGACCGAACGACATACTGGAATTGGGTTTGTAGAAATCCGTAGTTGTGACCATAAATTAAAGGAAATCTGGGTTAAAAACTCATTCATTCAATCAAAATCAATTCATTCATTTATTTTTAAATCATTCATTCATTTTTAAATCATTCAAGGTAAGTTGCTAAATCAAGTTATCGATTCATTTTATATTGCCAATTAGTTAAAGTATTTCAGTTAAATGTAAAGCACAAAATCTTCTGAAGCACCGAAGTAATAGAAGACTCCTGATTACAAAAAAGGACATAGATTGGTTTTTAGTTAAGATTTAGTCCTCACTTCAAAAGCTTTTGCTGAAAGCCAATATATAAGTTCAGAAATTTGAAGATTTTTATTAAATGATTCAGAGCTACTATATTATTATTCGTCTTAAATACAAGGAGAAATCGGTTTACATCTAAACTCACACATACTTTAATTTGACGCAATAATATTTCTTCAAAAAGCATGGTCCCCTGCAAGAACGGCACTTATGCATATTTAGTAGTTTGAAATCGACTTTGAACTGACATACGATGTGCGTAAGTTCCAAAAAGATTTGAATAAAAAAAATCAAAATTCATATATAATTTTATTAAACCAAGCCATTCGTTTGTTCTGATCTCGTTATGACCTTTGGAAACAGTACTTCAACATAGATTAAAAATAATTGAGTAAATAGTACACATAAAGAAATGCACTAGGTACATAAAATTTTATAGGCATAGGGGGCAAACGAGTAGACGTCACGAGCCTTTGGGGGTTAAGGAGGGGTTGGGATATGGACCTCCGGTATCCTCACTCACCAGATAAAACACAGCGCAATCGCTGTTTTACACCGGTTTTCTGTGAGGCCGTGATATCACTACGGCCGAGCCGGCCTATTCGTGGCGAAGCATAGCTCACCCACGGTAAATTGTATTGGAAATGAAACAGATAAATTTAAATCGTTTGTACTTTTCGTATTTGTATGCCGTTGAACTGTATAAAACGACAAAAAGCAACTTGAGAAGCACAACTTTTTAATAACCTATTTATAATATTGAATCTTTAGCGGAGAAAATATATTTTACCTGCCAAGTTTACTTTATTTATTTTCATTTTTTAATCGTTAATACCTTCAGGTGCTAAGCGTAGTTCATTTTAAAGTATATTAAATACTTCAATGTGTTGCGGCATAGTATGGTTTATAACTAGAACGTTAAAGTTCAATATTGTTTGTTGCGAATAAAGGAATGTTCGTTGCAATGTGAGATAGAGGCGGGTGCCTCGCCACGGTCGGTGTCGTGCAATTAACGTTTTTCAGGACGAGCGCTCTGGGGCATTGTGTCGTCATTGCACTCCACGTGGATAAGATGAGCTGAAAACCCGTGGTACTCAAAAGGCATCTCTTAGTGTGGGATTTTTCCTAGGTTGACGACTCAACTCGGCCTTCATTATTTACAGACATCTTTACAAGGGCGTTTACCTTTAAACTTGCTTCTTAATATGGCATATCTTAAAGTCATCAATCATATCTATTAAACTACCTGGTAGCTAGTGTAATTGAGTATACTTGACGCTGAGCACTTTAAGTATGTGCGTGTCACGGTCAGTTACGTTTAACAAAAAAGTTATTTTCGTGACTAGATTCGGGGTCCGAACAGGTTTATAAATATCACTTACTACTGGTTCTTTGTTTTAACTAATTATAATATGGCAACCCGAAATAAACTGGTATATTAATAAGTACTCATTTGTGCTCCCTTTTTTGTGGCGCGATAAACCAGTTAGAAATAATATTTGATGTCTTTGTAATTATATTTTCGATGTTACTGCAGTCTTCTGAGAATGGTTACTGTGTAGATATAAGATATCAATCAACACAGCTGACAAAAAATGCGTCATAATCTGTATTTTAACACTTACAATGAAAAAAAACAATTATGCTTTATTATACTTTAGTATTTTTGTATAATTATAACATCAGTGTAGAAACGTACGATAAAATTGTTTTCTCAATAAAAATCCATTTTTATTTCATTTTTACGCTTGTATTTTTATATTTCTATTTCGAAAATTTCAAGTAATTTATTAATTATTAAAATTTATATTAAACGCGGATGTTCTAAAGTTTTATATTTCTCACCGACTGACTTTTATTGTTATTCTGCTTAAAAAATAAATACTACGACAGTGATGTGTAAATTAGGCAACTCAGTATCAAGTTTGCTGTAGTTACTCTGCTTTCTGCTAAGTTAACTTGAAAATGAATTATACATATAATGTGCATCACTAATTAAACATTCAAAAGCTGTCTGTGTGAGATCGTTAAATGCGATAAGACATGGCAAGTTTTTGTTTTGCAATAAAGAGTGTCTGTCTATCTTTAGAATTAAGTTTTAATTATGTAGTCAATGTGAGATATTGACGTTTAAAAGGTTACTAAACCGGACTTCAGGTACGTCGAGTAAATCTCGACGATTTTGCAAGTGTCGCGGTAGACAAATGAGCAATTTGCCGTCTCATCACCGCCATAATGTTGCAAAATGGCGACGGAGGCCTATTACGACATACCTCGTGCCTTCTAAACTCGACAAGAAATCTTTAGAAACGTAAATCTTAAAAGAAATTTTATGCCTGCTATGTGTTACTTGATGCAAAAGTTTACTATGTACTGAATTGCGTAGCCAGGTGCTATACTTGTATAAAGAAAAATTTGGTGACATTTTATTTTTTACATATATAATAAGCTAAGGTTTTCTGCTTTTGGGATAGACAGAGAGAACAACCTTTTTGACCCCACTTGCTCTATTTTAACATACCTCACGACCTTTCACATTTCATACCTACTTTTGTTTGTCTTTGTATTTTTGCCCGACTGAAGATTTTTTGTTTACAATTTCTGTATAATGTATGTAAACTTTTGTATTTCTTTGACAAGTATTGTAGCTTAAATGGCTTAATAAATTTAGGCGTTTGGGATGTATTTAAATTTGTCGTAGGTAATTGTAATACGAGACATAAGAAAATTTTATAAAATTAATTGATCTGCTAATTTTAATTACATTATACTAATTATAAAAATATTTTTACATAAAAACAAAACAATAAATATTTTGTTAAAATTAAATTAAATTACAAGGAAATAACAATAAAAAAGTAACAACATTATTTACTTAAAAAAACGTAAAAAATATAAAGCGTCAAAAAATTCCTCCGCATCACCGTCTACTGGCAGCGTTCTTAAAAGGCTGGCAGCATTGCCATGTTAAATGGCAATGCTATTTCTCTGTGCTAGAAAAAGGCCGGCCTTTTTCTTTTAGTTTTCGATTCGATTAGTTTTAAGTTGGTTATTATAATATATGCACTAAATATATGATAATATCACTGTTTTATTACAGTGTTTGTATGAAATATTTGGTACGATTTATAATTCATATTAAGTAAAAATATTAATACTCTAATAAGCATTGAATTCTGTACTGGACTTTCAAAATTAAAAATCATGATACGCTAACAAAAGTGACCTTGTGTAGATAAACCTTGACGGGTTGTTCCACCAGGTGTTTTATATTTTTGTATATTCTTCGAAACGAACCGAAAAAAGCTTGAGAATTCGCAGGCTGCTTGTCAACCAATTAGTATTTGTCCGTAGTTTCCCTCGCTATTATTTTGTCATTCAATTTGAAAAATAATACAATATTATTTTAGTTACTACTGACATTTGTAGACAGTTTTAAGTCACACGGCTTAATTTTATTAATTTCGTTTCGTTCTCTGAAAATAATAGAAAACATATACCAACCATACATATATTTCTGCAGTTTTTGACCTATAAGATATTCATAAAAGAAATATTACTGCTGAATCTACTGCCAAGCAGATTCAGATTGAACCTAATTTGTTCCGCCGACTGTGTTCTTCCGGCTCCGTTGGCAGATGTGCTATCGTACCTGGAAATTAATCGGCGCCTTGAGAATTCCTGACCCCTGCTCTTCGATACCTTCGTAGTAAAATATGGCGAAAAGGAATTACTATAAAATATTTGTGTAATATTCAAATATAAAGTAAACGTATTGGTTTTTTTTTCATGATAACTAACGAATCGATTATGTTACTAAATATATAGGCACAAGGCATTAGGAACTATATAAATTAACCTGACAATTTTTTTATATTTATATGTTGCGTATTTAAAATATAAGCTTTTTAGTACACATAGATTCTTTATCAGAAGCATCATCATCATCGTCATCGTCATCATCAGCCTATCGCAGTCCACTGCTGGACATAGACCTCTCCAATTTCACGCCAATTGGTTCGATTTGTGCAAAAAGTGTACACTCACTCAGATTTGGTGCCGCAGAATTATGCGAATTATTAGGTGTGATACTTAGCTTTAATACGCAATGTAGCTAAATCTGAGTACCTTAATACCTATCAAAATTAATTAAAGTGATGTTTACCGTGCTTTTTAGGTAGTAATTAAACTCGGATAGTTTTAGTCGTCTGTCCTCTACATCGAAGGGACGGTGGCAGAAGCAAATCTCTTTGAATTTCTCTATTGTAGCGTCTATCTGTTTATCTAATGTTAGGGCAGATAAGGGACTAACCAACTAGATCAACAACGCTTAACTTATTTTTGAAAATCATTCGTGATTTTTACCGTGGGAGAGCCACGCTTCGGCATGAATGGGCCGGCTCGACCGGAGTGATACCACGGCCTCACAGAAAACCGATGTGAAACAGCGCTTACGCTGTGTTTCATCGAGTGAGTGAGGATACCGGAGGCCCATACCCCAATCCAACGCTCCCTATTCCCCTCACCATCACCTTTCCCCCCAGGCCGCCATAGTGTGGGTCACCATGCTGCATTGTTCTTTTTCGCATTGAGAATGGTGACCACCACTCTTGGATTCTACTCATGCTTTCCATCAGGCAG
The DNA here is from genome assembly GCA_003709505.1 of Hyphantria cunea. Classification (NCBI taxonomy): domain Eukaryota; kingdom Metazoa; phylum Arthropoda; class Insecta; order Lepidoptera; family Erebidae; genus Hyphantria; species Hyphantria cunea. Next base: position 226,757 of record PKRV01000498.1, read on the forward strand.
GGCAGAGTCATTTTGGCAGCTTAGATATAAAAAAAAAGCCAATATATCGAGATATATTATTTTAAAAGAAGTTGATGGAATCTTTTTATGTATTAGTTCTTGTCTAGTTTAGCCACTGAATTCGTTTCGATTCGTTGAACGGTGCGTGTGGAAAATTTAATTATCAGTCTGGCTTGTGGGCTTCTGTTATTGGTATTCAAAAGGCGTGCGTCTCGCGGTCGGTGACGTAAGAGTCCAGCATTTATTGGTATAGACCGATGACCTCCCGTGGCTTTGAATAGCAGACTTTATAAACATTTAATTAGATATTGTAGGTATATGTTGCCAGGTCTAGTCACGAGGCGATAGTGTAGTTATCAATTATGCAATTTATTTAGTTATTTGAAACGGATCTGATTGAAGAAACCGTTTTTTTTTGTAAAAAAATACACTTGGAAATCATTTTTTCATACATTCGTTTAGTTTTTACTTATTAAATGTTAAAACTTCATTCCACATTTAGATATATAGATTCAACTAAAAAGGAAAAAAATGATTATCTTAACAAAATCATGCATTTATTTTTAAATTCGTTGTTTTTGAACCGAAAGTAATTGTTTCACTCAAACTTTGATAATTTGATAAATGTTATAAATTAAGATTCGCTTAATCTTTGATAAATTACTATTGATAACGTTGACGTATTGTGAAATGATCCCTAAGTCCTGAAGCTATGAGTTCAAAATTCATATATACACTATTAAATCTGCGACTCGGAGTTACGTGTGAATGTGTTTGTATTGTTAGTTTATAAAAAGTTTGCATGTCTTTCCTTACGTATATATTATTGTTATATATTATTATTATATTTGTATTGTAGCCTTGATTGTTTGACCTGAAGCATTCAACTAACACTAATACACGCGACACTATGTTTCTTAATGCACTTAAAACTGTGATCTCCTAAGCGGCATTAAATATTATGTACAATTTAAAACCAAAAGAAAATAGAGTTGAAACAATACATGTCGTCTTAATTTACTCTTTAGTTTTCATAGTGAAGAAGTGATAAGTGTATCCTTGGAGGGGTGGGGGACACTTGGTAAAATAAATTAGAACAATACTATATATGCCATACCCATATAGGTCAGAAATAACCAAAAAAACAACCCGGTTTGCATAGGTTTTTTAAAGACAAGGAGCTTTGTGAAGGTAAATGGCTACCTAACAAATACAATACATAGTTTTACATCATGTCTTAACACATATCATCTGCTGATTGTGTCCTAAATACCGTCAAGTAATATTTGAGAATAAGAGCTATCCAAAATTATGTGACGATTGCACAACATCAAGTATTATTTGACCCTATATTGTTCTAGTTCCATGTTGGTGGTCAGAAAAAAAAACAAAGAAATTATTTTGTCATAATTGGACCTACTTATGCAACAATGATCCAATCCACACTTATGTCAAAATCGAATAATTATCCTTATCTCATTATAGACAGGGTCCATATCTCGATTTGGCGTGTGTGTGGATTCGTTCTTTGTTGCATAAATAAGTCCAATTTTTTGTAAGTCCGAGCTACGATCTGTCCTCAGTTTGCATAACGGACTGGTATTGTTTTTCTCAATCAGGATTTGAGGAGCGCGGTGAAAATCCCCGCCAGAGACATGCGTATGTCAGACTTTTGGTATTCAAATTCGTTCAGACGTCTCGTCTCAAACGCACCCCGACATCGCGATGAATATGTATAACACAATCATGGAAAAAATTTACTAACGCACGAAGTATTGTTGTCTGTTAATTTAAGCTATTATGTGTTTATCGTCAGAATAAAGATCCTTGTTCATAGTTGGCAGCAGGTATAGCCCTAAAGTATCTCAAATTCTTTTCAATGAAACTCAGACTCATTAAGCACTTAACGCCAATGTTTATACAAAACTTAAGCTCATAATTGCAGAAGTGTCAAAGTTATATTTTGAAAAAAAAACACGCTATCTGTTTGACATTATGGTCCTAAACATAACACGAACCAAAAAGGTGTCAAATATACATACGATCGAAAAACAAATGCATTTATAGTAATAAATTTTTATACGCTTACATTTAACATAACAGTTAAAATAATAAAATTCGGTTACTTCAGAAAACTATATTTCTTATATCCAAATACAAAAATTTCCGAAGCGTGTCACCCTAAAAAGGAACTCGTTTGTCTGACTTGTTTTTATCGTATGCCATTGACTATGGCAAGCGTAATTAGTATTGTTCACGCTCTCATCTAAATGTTTAATGCTTGTACGAACAATTTACATTTAATTAAACCAAAGAAGATCTTTCGCTGTTCATTGTTGTCGCTTTCAGGCTGCTGTTGTGATCTCATTTTATTTGTTCGCTCGACCCTGCCGATGGACGGGAGTGAATTGACAAAGATTCCGCTACGCTTTTTAAATGTAAATAAAATTTATTTTCCTCAGTGAACACCCCATTTTGGGGATCTACACGCACTATGCTAGCTATGTATTGTAAGCCTTAGTTCCTTTGAAATATTTTTGCTGTCACACGTTGCAGGTTTTCATCTTCGTCGCTGTAAGCCTTCTGACACTGGAATATAAAAGGTGTCTATTAAATTTTGTACTTTATGACTTCAAATCCAATTTAATAGAAAAATCCAGTTCCAAAGTTTTTATATCTTCAGGTACCGTTCATTACTAACGATTCACGTTATTTATATGCGAGGATTATTTGATAACACAAGGTAGAGTGAATAAATGTATTTTTTAGATCAAAAGACGGTGGACGTCGATGTTAATGGAAAACAATCGTGTTTTATTGTACTCATAAGGTTTGATGGGCTTATAAAAGTGCTCACCTTAAGGGAACGGTCCGTACCTTCACGATTATGTTTGTGGGATTCTGTACTAAAGATACCCTTTTAGGTAAGTCGCAAAAAATCAACTTTCCTTCTTCAGTACCAGCATTATTTGAATTTATTTTAGTATTCTTTTGAACTGCCTGGATATCCCCTTGCCGGCTATTGTGTCCTTCAGCTTATATGTGGAAAGGTATGGAGGTATTACAAAGAATTTATATTTACTTTTAATATAAATAATAATAATAATAATAAATATTTCAGACATCTAACACACAACGCCATCTAGTCCCAAACTAAGCAGAGCTTGTATTATGGGTACTAGACAACTGACATTAATACGGTTTTTTTGTAAATATATACATATAATACATAGAAAACACCCAAACTTTGAAACAAATATTTGGAGATCATACAAACATTTGATCTGATATAATATGTCTTCAATATGTAACTTGTTTTATATATTATAATGTGGCTGGTTTTGTTTTGTATTTATTTTTGGCAACCTCATTAAAATGTAGCGTCACATCTAATGAAGTTGCAACACATTTTTAATTTGTTTAATAGTTCTCTATGTTACTATGTTATGTTATGAATGTGTGTCAATAAGTGAGTGAGGGTACTGAAGCGCCTTCTCCCTTCCCCTTATTTTGGGATGAGGAACACTTAAAGATCGACAAGGCACAAGGTCTCTTGAGCTGCATGCTTCCATTAGTGGATAGGAGCTTACCATAAGGTGACGCGTCACTACATTTGACCCCTATGCCATAAAACATATTGAAATGCCAAAATTGACTCGGCAACCTTTTGCACTTTCATCAAAAAATCATCTCGAATTAAGAACCTTTAAGAGTTATCATGTTCTTTAATGTGTTCCATAAAACAAAAGACTGACGATCAATATCTCCAATACCCTCGCTAACGATGACAAGAAATAAATTATGTACTTTTATTTATTAGTGGTTAAACACTAGTAATAAGTAAATGTACATAACGATAACCATATTTATAACATACAAGCAGCAATTGCTCCTTCCTAAGAGCCTATGAGACTAAGTAGAATTTAAAAGGTGCAAAATAACCCTAGAACAGCTGTCAAACATCCACGATAGTCGATACATATTACGGCATAAAGAAACAAGTAATGAATTATTAAAAAAACCCGACTGCGTATATTTTTTTATTTTGTTTTTTTATTATTTTATTTTGATGTACTCAGTGACACTTATGACTGAGACGAATCTATTGACTCCACTCACATAAAAATACGACAAGCCGTTAAGGCTGCCAAAGAAATATACACACATAAATACATACACGAGAAGAACATAACCCTCCTTTTGCAGTCGGATAAAAATGTTCCCACTTATTAAAAATGTTCTTTTCTTTAATTTCTTAACTTTTTTCATCCGAGATGCAAAAGGAAGTGTATAATAGCTTGGGGCAGTCTATATATGTTTGTATGTTCCACCGCAGCGCCTAAACAACTGATGAGGCTGAATGAGGTGTCTATAGTTTCATTATAATGGCTCGTGTGACAGGGGGCTATAAAAGTTTTACAAGCCATTTTTTACATAGTCGGTTTATAATTTTTAATTTTTTTCTTCATTCTGCTCTGTACAAAGTACGCTTCAGACATTTCTAATTTATTCAAGTTATTTTGAATAATGAATACATGCCACTTTAGAGTTTTTTGACTTTAAAGAGGACATAATGTATTTGTACAGCTGAAGCTTTTTTTTCAGAAATAGAGTAAAAGAAATAAATTAGAAATATTTCAGACGTATAAATAATGCTTTCAACTCAGAATCTGAATGTCGCCGTGTTGTGACATATCTGTGATCTTCATTTTGTTTAAGGGGACATTTTACTTTTGTTATTATTTCACGACAATGTTCAACTTCCAGCTGGTTTTTTTTTTAAATAGGCGGCAAACGAGCAGACGTATCGCGTGATGGTAAGCGATTACCGCCGCCCACGGACATCCGCAACACCAGAGGCGTCACAAATGAGTTGCCGGCCGTGGGAGATGGGGAGGGGAGATGAGGGAAAGGGTTGGATTATGGGCCTCCGGTATCCTTACTCACTGGATGAAACACAGCGCAGGCGCTGATTAACACCGGTTTTCTGAGGCCGAGGTATCACTCCGGTCGAGCCGCCCCATGCATGCCGAAGCGTGTTTTTTTTATACTTTGTCTTAAGTTAATGCCTGAAGTATTCTGCTATTAATTATTTTTTGCTTTGATTAACGTCTTAAATCGCATTGATTACACTAAAACAGTAAATATAGAACTGCATAATATAATCGAATACTTGTTTTGGATTCAATTTGGTTCTGAAGTCAGATTTATAGGTCGTGCTAGAATTAGAAACTTAATCAAATTCGAATTAGTGTCAGAGCTAAGCCTGTAGAGCCTCCAAAGCTCCATGGCACGTGCTTCAACCAGACGTCTACGGCGGACAATTTTGTCCATCTCTCTCTAGTATTGCTGTCTATTCAGCTTGAGACACTTGTATAATTAAATAAATTATAAATAAATATTTCGCACATTTAACATACAACACCCTCTAGTCCCAAGCTAAGCAGAGCTTGTGTTATGGGTGCTAGATAACTGATATAAATACATATATACTTTTTTTTTGTAAATACATACATAGAAAACACCCTAACTCTGAAAAAAATATTTTCAGATCATACAAACATTTGGCCCGACCCGGGACTCGAACCCGAGATCTCAAGTACAGCAGTCGCATACGCTACCACTGCGCGACAGAGGCAGTCAATCATTTTATTACCTAAATGCTACACAATATTTTATCTATGGGACATTAAGCATACCATTGTATCTGTAGAACTTCTAATAACGTAAATAATACAGGGGAATATATGCCTAATTTAAATTAAAATAAAGATATATTTTTATTGGTATAGATACAGGTTCTACTACTAGTTCATCCTTCGAATTCAGTTCACCATCAGGGTTGCGGAAGTCCGATGCCAGTCGCTCCGTGTAAAAATTGATATTCAGGTAAAACCGATTGGACTTGTAGCCGACCCCAATAATCTTGGGAATAATAAAGGCTAGGAAGATGATGAAGATGATGGTATAGATACAGGTTCAATAATTACACTTTATATGAAAGTTATCTTTATTGATCAGATATAAATATTTTTTAATATTTAAGTTCATAGCTGCAATATAACTAACTTTACCAAATCAATATTTAGTTACGGTCTATAAATAATTCAATTTCAGCAATTCGTAATACAATGGCTGGTTCGTTTGTAAACAAATATTCCCATTATTGTGTCTGAGCTTTATACTAAAAACTATCTATATCTATTTTACCTTAGGCTAAAAGGAGTTGGAGAAAGTTTAGGGGTCAAGGACCGATGAATTCTCAACACGTTCTTAACGAGAGGCCATAGATAGGGCGTTTGTTTCTTTCATATTAAAATATATTATAATTAAAAAAGTAACGTCTTGGATTTTTCCCCACTACTAGCTCTGCTTAGCTTAGATGTCCGATTTTTTTTTATTTATTTACTACATTCGGTATTATGAGTTGTTTTCTTTTTACATTATTAACTAGCAGAACCGGCAAACGTTGTTTTGTCATAAATAAAATGTTCTTATCAATTTTGAGAATAATTAAGAAACGAGTATTCTCATTGCGCGGTATTTTTGTAAGATAATCTTTAAGTATTCTACTATTTTTATTATTTGGTAATAGTTTATAGAATTAGACTTACGTACGGTTAGCAATGGAGTCTAAATATAATTTTTAATAACTCCGTTAATGTATGATTGTAGCACTTCATGAACTAACACTAAAACACTATCGCGTGTGGGTCCTCTTCAGTTAATGAAAATATTTTCATGAAATATAGTGAACAAGGATATGATGTTTATGTTGTATTTATGTATGTTTAAAAATGTATTGCAGTCATAAAATAATATCGGTCGTAATATTTTTTCATTCTTAAGTCAATGCAGGTGCAAGCCAAAAACAAAACTTTTGGTGTAAAAACTTCGTTGGTCATTTTTTGTTAGGTGTGTGTTTGCAATGCTTAAATTATTTCTATTCCATTTTTTTAATAGAAAATATACTTACCGATTATCTCTCACTTTCCAATATTGATTATGTTCACGTATAGGTGAACCCACGAAACATTCGATAAACTTATTAAATTCAGTAAGTTACATTGTCCCTCGATAGATGGTGTCAAGATCGAAATAGATCGTGCTATTGTTTCGTTTACTTCAATTGATTTATATTTTTTTTGTTTTTTTGTATCTGAGAGCAGCAAGTGCCTTTGTACTGTCTTTATTTATTATATGCGATTAATTTATATAGTACCAGTCTTTGATTTTCCAACCGTTTCGAAGTCTATCTTCGTTCAGACTATATGGCTAATCACTAATTTTATGAGCTTCTATAAATTTATTGATTTAAATACCATTTTATCGCAGTGAACCAAATTTGTTATATCGCATTTCTTAGAAATACGCATTCAAAGAGTACAGAAAACCCGTCACAGATTTAAGATACTTGTTGCTATTTAATTTTATTATTGATTAAGTCTAGATAACTACATGTACCTAAATTTCATGTAAATAAATATTGCGGCAAATTACAGACAATGTAAATGACAATTAGTGAAACAAACCAACAAATAATGATGAATAACACTTTTTTAAATTTAAATTCTTCTAATCAAAATAAAACACCAATGACAACACAATAAAAGTAAGAAAAACAGGGGCAAAGTAAGTTTCAATATTTTTTATAGATAAACATAAAAATGTCTAATTTAAGCAAAAACAATAATCAACTCATCTTCAAAATAATAATCAAAATATTGTGATGTCAAATGCCAACAAAAATAACAATATTACCTATGCAGTTATTTGGACTGAATAATTTAAAAACTAAAGCACATATCCAATAAAAAAAAACAAAATGTCATATCAGTAATAATAAAAGTTGCCAGTAATGTGGTTCACAGATCATCAATTAAATAGTAACATTTTTCCTATAAGAACCTCTTCAGATCGCTTGAAAAAACTTTTTTACGAAATTCCTTTTTAATTCTAATGGCAGTTTGTTTTAAATTTTGACCGTTCTGTAAAATGCTCTCTACTTTACAACATTAAGATGTGGTATATAGATACTTGGATCTTTTCTGCTAGTATTATTCGTCTTTAATCTTTGTTTTCGTACTCTTGAGCAAACGATACAAACAAGGAACGGTTAATATTTTAAATTTTTTGAAGTATAGTCTGTCAGATTCTAGTATTTGAATCCCTTTAATTGTTCGAATACCTCATTTCTGTGCTACTCATGCCTTTTAGACAATATGTGCATAGCTTCCTCCTCAAAACAGGATGCTAAACCTTAGTTTTGATTCGACTAAAGTAGTATGTATACTTTTCTTCAGTCGAGTCTTTTTTTAAGTCTAGAAAATGCTATTCTTAAGTACTCACCATTAACCTTGTTCCTCAAGCTCCTGAGTACATAGCAGGCCGAACTAATGGTTTTTTTTATAGACAAGACTGAATAGTTGTTGATGTACGCGGTAAAAAAAACAAAATCTGTTGAATGTTTTCAACGTTAGACCAGTCATATATATAGCGTTACCCTCTTGACATTTATTGTTGTGTTTCGATCTATGTTTTGAATAAATTGTTCCGGTTCTATTATATATTTTTTTTGTAAATCAGCAATCAAGTATCAAAATCGAAATAATTGATTACCTCATGCATGGAAAATGTCATCACCAGATTTATTTAGATATTTTTATTAGTGAAGAATGGGAGTGTAGGTAACATAAGGTAGTTTTGAATGTTGTACATACTTGTCGATATTTTATTTTTAATACTTGATTATTATTGTTTCCCGTTACTCACATTTTTATTTCAACTATAAGTACTTAATATAAGGTTCAATATCTGAAGTATTCCTTTCAAGCAGTATCCACGTGATAAAAGAACCAAACAATTTCGATGTATCAAGCAAACATCAAGTTGTCGTCTGGTTTCAATAAGATGTATAACCGGATCCCAATAAATTATATGGGACATATCTATTGCAGTTAACCTCTGAAATGAGATGAGAAAATTATAAGTACTTTAAAAGTAACTGCAAGAAGACGGATATGCCCTATACAAACCGATTGGAAAGTTTAATAAAATGCTCGAACTGATTGTAAAATCCGAAGCCGCTAATCGAAATCGATGTCAAAATAATCTGTAAGTAATATGTAATAGTATAGTATAAACAATAGTGTAGCACAGATTGTAGACAATATGTTCTGAAACTTTGATAAATAGGCATTAGGAACAATTTCGACTCTGATTAGGACGACAGGTTAAGTACCCGGGGTGTCGTCTCAGGCGGATCGATCGGTTTTCCGCCTCTTACTATCTAGAACGGTAAGAGGCGTGAGACATCGACCTGCCACGGGGGTGAATCTGGTCACCTCGGGATGTACCTCAGTCATAAGGTACAGCAGGGGGGGACTCCAGATTGTCGAGGCAGGCCGCCGCGGTGGTTTAGTGGGTAGACCGGATCGCCGGGAGTCCCATACACGCCCTTCGTGTCCTCGACGAAGGGTATGGAGCGAAAAGAATTCCCAGCGTAAAAAAAAGGTTAGTTATCTACGCCTCGCCGGGTTGCAATAGGCAGTGAGGAGTGTCAAAAACACATTAACACAAATATTATTTAACTCCGCTTCACTTTTCTAAAAACCGTGGTCTATATATAGTGATTAGTGATCGAAGTTCAATCATTAATTCATTTAATTTGTTTTAGCTTTCTGAGTTCCTCCTCCAAATAAACTTTAACTGTGCGAAATTTTATACTCCATGCGCATAATTTTCTTAAAAAAGGGTAGAAAGTTATTATTTTACGTATTAATACATAGATTTGTATATATTCTATAGGTTCAGATTAAAAACAAGCGGTCGGTTCACTAACTTTTTAAATAAATCTCAGGACACAGACAAGGGTCCGACCAATTTGTTGTTTCCGGACTGTTTATTTCAACTGCCAGATTCCATTATTGTTGTATTCGAAGTAAGTTTTTTCATGTTAACATCTAAGACGAAAGATCTCAATGAAACATGAACATAGACGCTTTGGTCACATTCAAAAGAAACCTCTTGATAAGAACGATCAAAAGATGAATGTAATCTTTTGAAGCGATGATTGACTGTATTTTATATCTTGAAATTAAATCTTCTAAAAGGTTTCGGTTGATCTGATAGAACATCACAAACAAATGTAGCTTTCTATTCAGTTGCCTGTATATTAGTAGTTCTAGATTAAGATTTAGTCATGGTCGTCGGCACTTGATTGCTTAAATCACATGAAAATATTTTAGTAACGAGGACCTCTCTCTGGGTTTTTAATTTGATATATGATTTCATTCTCATGTTGTGTATGTTCAGGCAAATATAAAATGAGTCATTATAGTTGTCAAAAGAAAATAGCACAAAAATAGGCAATGCTTATATCTCTGACTAGTTTCCTTGTTACATGATGCCATCTAAGATGCATAGTTCATTTCAAATGCTTTGACTTAAAATGTTTTTAATGGGTAGCATATTAGGCCAATGGCCAGCAGTGGACGTCTTTTGACTGAAACGATGATGATGACAAATATTTTTTTCGAAATTGCTATTGATTACCGATATATTTCTGTGTTCTGTGGAAGCAAATGCGGTGAATTTTGAATTTTTTGTTTATCAATGTAAAATTTTGTATATGGTACGAAACAAGAAGATGAATATAGTCCCTAGGTACATCATAAAAGATCCAGAATTTTTTTAAAAAACCTGTCGATGTCTGCATGTAATTATTTTTGAATGGGAACTTTTTGTTTATCTAGCAGGGATTTCGATGCGTAGAGTATCATCAGAGTTATGTGGTGGAGGGTAGATTACAGATCTAATTCATAACACCAGTCTTGCGAGAGTGACATCGGTAACTTGTTTGTTTGTTTGTCCGGGCCATTTCTGCACTTAGCCTCTTGATTGGACCGTTGTACGTGGGACATCAGTAACTTATCGGGCTCTCAGATGAGCCTGTAGATTAGTTTGAGAACTTAGTTGCTCGAACAAAAGAACTTAATTACTATGTTATAATGACAAATGTGGAGGTTTATATGTACCACAAGACGAACTAAATAAGTATTAACGAAGTATTAACCTAGTTAGGGTTTGAAGTATGGTAACACAACTTTGCTCGTTACACTTATTATTATACTATAAAATGATGCACAGGGACATTTATTTTTCGACAAAATACACAGCATTATTATATTACTACTAAGTGTGATGACTCAATGTTCCGAGTTCGAAAGTACTTAAAATAAAACTTACTTAAAATAAAGTTAAGTCGAGATTGAAGAAGCTGTGTATAATTAAACAATTCGCAGTCTATTAACCGAGAAGAAACACTTATGTTAAATTTTTACTTAACCCGGTTTAACGCACAGAGACAATAAACTATTACCTTCCGTAGCCGGATAAAAAAGTACTTAACTTAAGGTCGTCATTATGGGGTTTAGTACGAAGTGCCTTGTAGTAAGACAGCAAATTGTGGAATGTCAATTAGCCATTTGGCATTAATCATTATGGGTTTGATATTTTGATTTAAGATTTTGAGAAAGCTGGCTATATTATCGATACAAGACAATATCACAGATAGCCTCTCTATCCGGTACTTATATTACTACTAACCTATTTCGTGCAAAGTGACCGTTTAGGGTGAAGCATTGTACGTCTAAAGGCTGTCTAAATATTATCTACAATTCCATTCAAGCTCAGTGGGTGTTTGGCGCGGGCTAGAGGGCTGTCCCGACGTCATTACGCCTCGGAAATAGGCACTTTTCCCCTCGTTAGTAACCGGGAGCGCTGCCCCCGCCCGCCCCGACGTTATCAAACTATATTCATACTAAAGTATCGTATGTGGGTGCTCTTCAATTAATGACAACTTTTTATAGAGTGCGGTGAACAAGAATATGATGTTTATGTTTTATGTCTGGGAATATATTTTATTTTTGTTGCCGATTACCGCCTACATTAGATGATTTAAATAGAAAGAATATGATTTATATTTAATTTTTCAAATAGCGTGAGTTCCGTGACGTTTATAATTTGTTGTAACTAGATATGTATCTACGCATGATAAATATCGAATCGATATTTTTTATCCATTGTATGATGAAAAAGATTGCATTAAATTGAGCTTTTTTTGAAAATATGAATTAAGAGAGCAACGGCTTTAAATATTTTTTTTTGAGTTTTCCTTTAATTATATCTTCCTTTAGTATTTTATTCAGTCAAAAGCACGAGTAAGTAGATACCCGTGATTGTGTGCGACTGCCATTTCATTTTATTTACTAAGAACTAACAGATGTCTAGAGTCCGATGTCAAAGTCTAAATGCTATTCATTAACTAATTAGATAGCCAATTAAATCTACTACTTTCTTGGGTAGAAAAGTAATTTACGTCGTTGGACTTTCATTTCTCCTGCGACATCTCACTTCTATGTGTAGGTAGATGTATGAAAATAATTCAATAAAGATGAAAAGGTAGTGGCTACACTATGTTATGTTTACAGTTTTATTTTGTAATCTGAGGTGTGTCATCAGCCCCTTATAGCCTACTAGATATAGGCCTTTTTTTTACCTGTGGAAACCCCCTCGGGCCTTCACCCCACTGGGGTTTGCGGCGGGGCGGTGTGTCGGAATCGAACCGACTAAAACCACACGGTGTGCCACTCTGCGCCTAAGACGGCAGAGATCCGGGAACCTCTTTCTTACGCCATCCGGACCCCTCCCAGACTAGATATAGGCCTTTTTTTTTTTTGACGTGGTGGAATGCCTTTACGCACTTCGCTCCCCCCCTGCGGGTACAGGGGGTTCGCTTCGTGTGGGACTCCTGACTGATACCAGCCAGACTACCCACTAAACCACCACGGTGTGCCACTCTGCGCCTGAGACGGGAGGGATCCGGGAACCGCTTTCTTACGCCATCCGGAGACTAGATATAGGCCTCTCCCAAGGTACGCCACAGAACCCGGTCTGTTGCCTTTTCGCATCCTGTCAGCTCTTAAGCGAGTCGACTTGCCATTTGGGCAAAGGACGTCCCCCACTTCGTTGTCAAACCAAGACGTGGTCTCCAGTACAGAACAAGCTTACACCAGCGGTTATCAGATGTGCTATGTATACCAAATGTAGGTACTTTACTTTAGGAATATCTTCTATGTACATAAAAGATATCCAACTACTTAGAAAGTAATTTTATGAAATTTTCGATCAAAATACAATCATGTTATAACATACGTTTAGGTACATATTAAAATTAACACTTTCCGTTTATTTATTGATTCGGAATCTCTTGCGAGGCATTTTTTCTACCGTCATGTTCTAAACATTCATCTTTCTTGTTCATAACTTCCCCTACTTTATAATTTTTGTATTCTGAACTTTAAAATACACACGTTTAGGGTGCATTTACAATACAGTTTCATAAAATTTTTAAATAAAATTCTTTTCATCTTAATTATTGTTCGGTAGAGCACAAAGCTGCGATTGTTTTTTTTTCCTAGTCTGTAGGCACAGTACTGTGCGTTCATTGCACGAGTTTTAATTTCTGTAGTATTAATTATAAGGGTGCCGGCGATTATAAAACCTTAATTGGTACCTTTGTTCTGGTTCAGAATGGCGGAAAGGGATTTAAGTTTTAAAATACCACTTTAGATGGCGTTCAACCGGTTTGTAAATCAACGTCTGGGTTATATTTACGTAATAAATAAACTGCATTTGCATGCTTCTTTCAATATTTTATTCAAGCCTACTTCCACACCTTGAAGTATTTGGAATATTGATCAATGAAAATTGTAATTAGCTTAATACATTATGTGCTCGTATTTTCTAGTGAATGTAGTGTGTACATATAATGGGCATGTAAACCAAGTAATATATTTTTCGAAATATTGTTGAAAGTGTTTTGTATGTGTGCTGTTGGTATACTATATAAATAAATAAGTTATACTATTACTATTCTTGTATATTGTAGAATGACTATCTGTATTTAAACAAAAGTCGAACGTATGAATAAAATCGTAAAAATTCATAATAATTACAACGTGGCTTGTTACTTGTTTCGTAAAAGATCTAATATATCGTGTAATTGCTTTTCGCATTGGTTCCAAGTCTATATTTTTTATGACGTATATAGTTACGTAAACAGATATAATTCAAACAAACCGCATCAAATATGATGACGGCATCAATTTAATTATATATAATGGCTCAGTTTTATTTTAATAAGTGAAATGAATTATAACGAATTTTATTGTATGCAATGACAGTTGATTTCATTTCGGTCTTTTTTGGCAAAGTATCAAAATCATAAGGTTTTTTATTATTATTGAAAGGCAACGAATTTAAAATGGGATTTCAACCAGAATTGATTTGAAGTACTTACTAAATGTTTTTACTGGAACATATACTTTTTACGCTAACAATTTATACAGTTTTGACGACAAGAAATAGTTAAAGTGACGCATTACACCATAGTAATAATAAAAATGATCACAGAAACTACACATCTATAACGACAGACTCGACATTCCAGCGCTTTTTAACTTAGGGATCTCAAGTAAAAACCGGTTAATCCGAAATTCAAGATGGCCGCATGGCGGGAATACTTACAATATTTACATTGACATTTGCGTTTGAACGCGTTCGGTTCGAGTAGCGCGTGAAGCTTGACCTTCACCTCGATCGCAGGTGAACGCGCTTGGAACGCACCGGTAGTAGGTATCTCGAGCGCGGAGCGCGTTTTGTTGATGCTTCGCTGATGTCTCGACTGCGCGAAGCGACGTAATTCCGACGGCGCTAGTTTATTAATCATGACTGAATAATTCACGTCCTGCTACTAATTATGACTTTTAATTGCTTAAATCTCATCGCAATAAAAACAGACATGTTACTTTCGAGAAAATAAATGAGTCAAACAATCTACTTTAAATGTAATTAAAGACAAGAAATATTTTTCATTATTAGTGAACTTTTATAGGATTGATGGCAGAAAAATTATACAGGCCAGACCATTCCTGCTCGATTTTATCTATAAGTTGTTCCAAAAAATAATTGAATACGCGTTATTTCAGTATGAAAGTATTTACATCTCGTAAAAACTCTTTTCTCGTCTAAAGATATCGTAAATCAATTTTGAAATAAATAGTTAATTGGTTAATTATCGAGTGTTAACGTACGTAATGTACAAGTAAAGTAAATAATAATTAACAAAAAATCTTATTAGAATTACATTTTCCTAACAATTTTAATTTCTGCGATGTCTTGATTTTTTAGATGTAATATTTGTTACTGTGTTTGGCGATCTTATTTGGTTTATCTATATCTGTGAGATTAAATAGTTATTATTATACTTTTTATCTAAAAAGAGCTTATTTAAAATAAAACATCTATAATGTTTTCAAGAACATCACAGATTATTCCACAATAATAAAGCAAAAAAAGCCCGTTACAATCTTCACAAACGCCGTCTGATCGTAGATTAGGTGTGAAGCGCGCAAGTCGCATGATGACAGGTTGCCACTCAGCTGTAAAGTGACAGACACTAAATAGGAACCAACTTCAGAACGTATGTGGGTGAGTTATTTCTGAACGAATGTGTTACTGTTTTGGGTGATGATTACTATTTGATTGTGACACAGAGCTTTATAGTCATAAATAGCTTTAGTCCGCGAGTAAAAAGTAGCCTATGCCAAAGTTCAGTGAAATCGGTGCTGCGGTTTAGGTGTAGAAACGTAACAGACATGCAGAGAGAAAGACTAAGTTACTTACGAATTAATAATATTAGTATGGATTATTTTGGTTAATAACAATTGACATTTAAATCACTAAAAAGTAACAACACTAAATTCTTTGAAAGCCTTGTTGAACATAGCTGCAGAATTTAAATTTCGAATTCACGTTAAATTTAAATTTAACGTGTCAGTTCTTTCATTTTCAGTCATATATAAGTCATTTTGTACCGTCTAGAATTGGCTATGGTACTTTGAAATCCCATACAAAATTACATATCCACGACCAGTGAATAATTTTTAAACTTAACTAGACGCTTGGCGTCGTAAATATAACAAAACAGTCTTCAATTAGACTCGCTGCCGCGCTGTCTGTGTTTTTCTAAAGAGCCTATTGAAATGTTCGAATCCCGTAGTCTTTTTGTGGCAGTCATCTTTAGTTTTGACACTTGGAGCGTGTTTTTTCAGTAACTATGAATCAACTAACTATCACTCTGTTAGTACTTATTGTACGAACTCTGAATAGGTACCTGAAATGTAGACCCGGGTTAGTATAGAGACTACTTTTGGACACTGCCTTCTGTTTTAATCTGCATCTCGGAATGGTAAAAAGGCTTTAAATCTCAAGACCTAAAGAAATTCTTAAAAGAACCTTGAAAAACTATCCTCATTTGGTAAAAGCAAAAACTACCAATACATACATTCTGTATTAAATAAAAGGAAATTGTCTGCATTTTAAATGGTTCAGCATTATGAACTGGTCCAAGAATTCAACAGGCGTTTTGAAAAATGGTCCTGTCAAGTTGAGCCTCATTACACTTAAAACTTATTGCTGCTTTAACACAAACTGTTCACTACTTATTGATTTATATTAAGCTATTAACTAGGCCTAAAGTGCGTTATTGCTTTGCAACATCTAAAATATAACTCTGACGTCATAAATTACTTGTTAATCATTAGTATAACTTGAGGTACCTCTAACATTTTGCATTCTTATTTTTTTATTCTTATTTACTCCAAAAAGATCTTCATATACTTTCACAATTTTTACCCTCTTTCATCGCGTCTATATTTTTGGGCCATTTCTGACACAACTCATTCTTTGCCTTGTAACGTGCAACCTTGCATTATCAGTACTTTGTGACTAAACAATACTATTTATTTACGACATTACAAAGTTCCGGTAACCTGTAAGTCATACCAAGGACGTGCATATGTCTGCCACAAGTCTAGCAATCTAAATTCAAGAATTGCATGCGCATATTTGCAAGGATTTTTGAATATATGCGTAAAGAACATGATTGAACATACGAAATTGAAATTGGAGTCAAGATTTTCCAGACATATCACGAATTTTAAATTAGTTCTAAAACTAAATTAGCATAAGCAAATTATTTCTTTAAATCAATTGACCGTTCCATTGAGTGTGACGTGTGAGAGGGTCAAACAAAAGAACATCTCAGATGCCGACGCTCAAGGTCAACCAGTTCAAGCGAGTCTTCTCAGAGATATTTGAACAAGTAAATTGTTCGTAAGCTACATCATCCGTTGATATTAAACCTTAAAAGGTATGCGTAAGACTAGTATTTATCATTCATTTGTATTATAAGGTTACCTGCCTATGAGTTGTTTTTGCATTGTGATCGTGGGAGAGCCACGCTTCAGCATAATTCGCCCGGCTCGATCGGAGTGTTACCACGGCTTCACAGAAAACCGCTGTAATAAAGCGCTGTGTTCACCGGGTGAGTAAGATACCGGAGGTCCATACCTCAACCCTTTCCCCCACCCCTCAAAGGCCGGTGACGCACCTGTAGCGCCTCTAGTGTTGCGGGTGTCCATGGAAGGCGTTAATCTCTTAACATCAGGCGATACGTTTGCTCTTTTGCCTCGTATTAAATAATAAAGAAAAGAAACTACCAGTGTTTACTATATATTCAATCTATCCTAAACTTGTGGTTTTCTATACATATTTTCTCATGCAAATATCAATGTGAAAGAAAACTAAATAAAATCGTAAATATAAACTGCTTTGAAAATTAAATTCATTACATCTGCAAATTTAACCGTCCGCCCCTAAATTTATACTCTTTAGTTTAGTCTTTGACTGCCTCGGTGGCGCAGTGGTAGCTTACGCGACTGCTGTCCATGAGGTCTCGGGTTCGAATCCTGGGTCGGACCAAATGTTTGTATGATCTGCAAATATTTGTTTCGGAGTTTGGGTGTTTTCTACGTATAATATGTATGTATTTACAAAAAAAAAGTATATATGTATTAATATCAGTTGTCTAGTACCCAGAGTACAAGCTTTGCTTAGTTTGGGACTAGATGGCGTTGTGTGTTAGAACTCCGAAATATTTATTTATTATTTATTTATTAGTTAGTAGAAACAAAAAATACTGTTCTTGTTTAGAACAGTATTTTAATAGAAATTGTGTTTAATTTATTTATCAGCTTTTAACTAGTCTTTCATTGCTCTAGCCGTTATTGGTAGTAAGGAGGAAAAGGGG
Organism: Hyphantria cunea; assembly: GCA_003709505.1. Lineage (NCBI taxonomy): Eukaryota > Metazoa > Arthropoda > Insecta > Lepidoptera > Erebidae > Hyphantria > Hyphantria cunea. The sequence goes on from PKRV01000498.1 coordinate 244,971, forward strand.
AGGTTCGGTGTGAAAGGCGGATGTAACCTGACACTCAATATGTATTTATCACAGTAATCAATCTAAGTTGTATTAGTGTCGGATTGGGGTGTATAATTGTGTTGTGTTGAGACGAACACGGTTAACATCGGGCTTTCTTTTGAAGGCGACCTAAAACGATATGGTAAAGCTTAACTATATGTCAAAAACAGGCGATAAATAAACAAAATACCTACATGTAATAAGCACTAGCATTACCACTGTAAAGTGTACGGACACTTTACAGTGGTAATAATTTAGGTACTAGCCTAGCCCCGCGGTGTTACCCGCGTTTGTAGTTGTAACCGCAGGCAACGCTGCGGGACGAAGCTAGTCTAAAAAGTGATCTAAGTTAATCCTCACATCATCAGCTATCGTTAGTTAAAGTCCCGTTGGTCCGCCCGTGATTATAGATTATACCATGATTTAGATATCGATAAAAAGTTATGTAAAGTTGTGTATCTCTGTTACCAACTTTTTGTACTTTATTGATGAATTATACTGAATTGTTCTAATGGAGAAAAATATATCTGAACTCTTATGAGTACTCTGTGTACTTAATGTGTATCCAATGGTTCATTTGAAAACGAGTTCAGTAGAAAAACATGAGTATGATACCCGTGTGTTCTTAAAAAATGATGTCATGTGGGATCCTTACTCGAAATGTAATAAAATTATTTTGTAAACGGCTTAGTTTCCGTAATAATAGTTGTAACACAAATCCACAACTTTTAATTCCACATTATTAATTCTAAATATTTGGATAAATTTTATAACAAATATCCCAAAAGGGAAACGGGCAAATTACAGATTGTTCCCAACTAAAATCACTTTCCATTATGCGGTATTTAAATTGAACTGTTTGTTTTAGTTATAATTACAACTGAATTGGATATAGGTTAACTTAAAGATACGTTCATTGAATTTTATATTCAGGGTTGAACATTCTATTTTAACAGTCCTAAAGGGACGCCGAAAATAGTCCCACAGCGGAGTGTTTTCACTGTTAGTTAAGACCCATTTTCGGAGACACCAAGCCAGGGGTTGAATGTAAATAAGATTTGAATTTTAAAGTAGGACATACACGAGCGGTAAGTATCAGAGAGGTGGGCACTCATTGGAAGTGGCATCGCGTGTTGTTGCCGCGTGTTGTTGCCACTTTTTTGTCGTAAATGATATAATGCTATTTTTTTATATATTTCGAGGAATGTTTATGGTGATGTTGGATTTTTTTTGTAGCATACACTCGAGCCTTTGTTCTGTAGTCATGTGGGGTTGGCATTCATTAAAATGTGCGTGTAGTGGTGTGCAGACGAGTCGTAATCGTCGAATCTTCACTTCAACGCTACCCGAGTTTTTAGGTTTTTTTCACACTGTGCCAATGGTGTCTTGTTTAAAGTTTTAAAACAACAAATAACAATTCGTAATGTTTGTTTCCGTGAAAAATAATATTAGTAGGGACTTACAATAGTTAAAATATAAATTTCAACAGATTAACACGTTTTGTACATTATGAATAATCCTTAGCATTTAAAATCTATATTTAAGACGCGAAGCAAAACCTTTGTTCCCTTTTATAATACGAACATTATGTGGACGGAGGAGTACGAAGCACAGTTAAAGTAAATATAAACAAGTTCAGAAAATTAAAAGAAATGAATTATGTCTAATTTAAATAAAAGGTTGTTACTTTTTCTTATAATTTTTTCTTTGTTTAAAGGGTCTCTGGAAATCTCTGAAACTTACTGGTGAATTTTAATTAGTATTTGTGTGCTGTATAAATATAGTTCTTTACGACGAATATAAATACTCGGAGAATGTGTGTGGCTTAATTTTTCCGACGTCTTTAACAAATATGGTTGTACTTGAGTCCATATACTCTAAAATTTAACATATTTTACCCAAAAACCTTCAAGCATCACTCTATTCTATTGATTAACCGCATAAAAAACCCCACTAATAGAACAGACGCGGCAGAGAACTTTCATAATATGTACTTTTTTAATCTGCCCCAATTCATATCAATAAATTGGGGCAGATTAAAAATAACTGGTAAAATGTGACCCGTTATACAATAAAATACTCATGGATACTGTTTATCAGTTTAAAATTACTACAACTTTTCTGTTTCATTCTACTTACTATAAGATTTTTACCGTGGGAGAGCCACGCTTCGGCATGAATGGGCCGGATCGACAGGAGTGATACCACGGCCTCACAGAAAACCGGTGTGAAACAGCGCTTACGCTGTGTTTCATCGAGTGAGTGAGGATACCGGAGGCCCATACCCCAATCCAACGCCCCCTATCCCCCTCACCATCCCCCTTCCCCCCAGGCCGCCATAGTGTGGGTCACCATGCTGCATTGTTCTTTTTCGCATTGNGAATGGGCCGGATCGACAGGAGTGATACCACGGCCTCACAGAAAACCGGTGTGAAACAGCGCTTACGCTGTGTTTCATCGAGTGAGTGAGGATACCGGAGGCCCATACCCCAATCCAACGCCCCCTATCCCCCTCACCACCCCCTTCCCCCCAGGCCGCCATAGTGTGGGTCACCATGCTGCATTGTTCTTTTTCGCATTGAGGATAGCGACCACCACTCTTGGATTCTGCTCATGCTTTCCATCAGGCAGGGCAGAGTCATTTTGGCAGCTTAAATATAAAAAAAAATAAAATAAACATGACTGACAATAGACGGAAACCATATTTAAATAATCAGTTCAAAACAGGTATTTTAGTGCTTACTTCCTTGATTCCTTCACAGAAATTTCATATTAAACTTAATTTAAACGAATTGGGTTCTGATTTCGTCTGCTTTTTTGCGCATGTTTCGTGATATATTTGCCGAGTATGTATTGATTTCAATAATACTTTTGATGAAATTAGTTCTGTAAAGGAATTCATTTCTATTTAAACTAGCTATTGCTCGCGGCTCCACCCGCGTATGTCAGTTATCGCAGCAAGTAGTAGCCTATGTGTTGTTCTGATGTATAAGCTTTATTATTGTAAATAAAATCCATTCAATTCTTTTTACGTGAAAGTCTAACAAACATCCTTATAAACTTTCGCGTTTAGAATATTAAAGTAGGAATATAAACTTGGTTTTAGAGAAAAGAAAGAGTTAGTGGAAAATATACAACGAATAATAATTGATTATGGTTTAAGCGCGTGGAAGTCGGTCATACTTCTTTCAAAATTATTATTCTGTATTATATCAATATACTCGAACAAATAGACTTCTCCCCTCACGTTCCCTGAATGGAAGCCCATATTTCCGGAGCGTGAGATCTCATCAAAATCGGATCAACGGTTGCCGATAATAGGGCACACATACATACATTACAGTAGATACTATAACAACTTTGTGCCTTTCCTTTCATTATGTTGATGGTGCGTATTTTGCGCTTCATTTTTTTGTCACTTGGAACTATTATCTTGATAATTGAGTGTTTACGACAAGCATTTCAGCGAAAGGTCTTTTCGCTGGAGATTAAATATGAAATTAAATAAACGCGGGACATAGAGTACTTTATTTTAGATCTGTGACAACCGCTGTAATACAATATGTGTTTATTTTATTCAGATGGGTACTTTAAAGTCCAGAATATCTATTTGACATATAATTTTTTAGAACATGGAATGCTTTTAGAATGAAGTCGCCACTCTACATTCTTAAAATATCAAAAACATCTTTTAAAATGAATCATTCAATGTTACCGGAAGCCTTTTAATTTAAGATGCTTTGTTCAAATATTCCAGATTTGTGGATTGGTACAAAGCACTAAGAAACACAAGTCTATAAGTAGGAAATCGTTTCGTAGTTTTTCAAGTCTGATTAAGAGCACTCAACTTTAAAGCACGAATAACGTTTATTCCTACTGAAAAGCTATGTCGGCGAAGCTCCACGTGGACGGAAGACAGATTAGTTTCACGTAGTAGTTTAATGGACAAGTAATACACAACAAATCAATCTCTTTATTGGTCTTGGTATTACATGGATCTCACAACTTTTTACGGTAGAAGAACTGAGTGACGAGATTTGGTTTTTTTACAAGTTATGATTTTTATGGCACCTTATTTGTTTTTGTAGATAGCCAGTACCTTCTATTCCACCAACTTCTACCAACAATGAATTTTCTTAAAGCCTACTTTCTGTCTTATGGGCTCACTCGTCAAGTAAGTCGACAGTAATAGTTAATCCTTGAGTAAAATTGTTATTTCTTATTCACTATAATATAAATATTGTAAATGTACCTTACAGAAAATTACAACATCAAGCTTATTGTAATTAGAGTTATTACTTTCATAGCGATTTGCGGAATTATAGCACGTGTTCATAAGACATGTACCATTCTTGCTTTTTCATTCCGTTGACCATTTTACAATTAATCATTATATTCCTATTACTGCAATATTATATTTTACATATACGGGTGCACTGATTCATCGACTGCAAATATAACTCTGTAATGCTTTATATTTATTTAGTATTACAAAGTTATTTATGCAGTTAGTATATCTAGAAAACTGGTCGGAAATTGTAAAATGTTTTAGTTTTTTATTTATTTATACACTAAATTCTACCTGTATTCTAAATTTGAAGCTTCTATATCTGCTAGAAGTGCCTAAGAGTTTTGAAGATCATAAATTTGAAATATACTGTGTAAAAACAATGTATGCTAGGTTACTGAAAATTCAGGGTCGAAAATGGCTTGAACTGATTGGAGGAAAGCATGGTACGGCGTGCCGTTTTTTACTTGCTTGACTTGGCAGAGGCACTTCAATGCCCCAGATACCTACTATTAATTAGTTCATTAGTTTTTCTGTTCGGATTGTTGTCATAAAATAACTTTAAAAATTTTACTCGCGACCGCCTGATCCCCAACTAGACGGAACCAATAAATACAGCTTTTGATTAACACGCGGGTTATAGATAAATTACACCCAGAGGCGCGTATTTATTTATTTTGTTAAATTATTAATGTTAATTCTATTTGTCATATAATAATGAACTAAAGATTTATATATTCTCTTTTGAATACGAACTGGTTAATAAGATATACGCAATTTACTTCTTCATTGAATAATTTGGTTGAAATTTTCAACGTAATAGATACCTAACGATAGGGCGTTAATCTCACTTACCATTCAACGTTCAAAGTTCAATCCCGGGGATCATAACCGAGGATTACACTGGAATAGGATCCATAAAATCTAATAATACTCATGTCCTGACTAGGGCTTCAAAATAGGTTCTATTAAGCATTATGATCCGAAATGAGCGGCTGAATACTGCTTGCGTGTTACTAGTCATTAACGAGATTAGGTTCAGATTTCTTTTTAAAACGATTTTTAACGTTCAAACATTACATTTCAGTACTTTTAGCTGTTTGCTATTCTGCCGTCTTATCTTACTTGTTCAAGCAATTAAAAAAGAAATAGTTGGTTTTCAATTTTCACTGCTATTTTGGTTTGTGTTTTGTTTCGAAACGTGTGTTTATATACTGTGATATGAAATTCGTATAAATAAAGTTGAAAAAAGGCAATGTTATTGATCATATAGTGATAGAAATAAGGATGGTATTAATTACAATAGGGTATTGGAATAAACTGCGTCCTAAAACTACTCACAATTTTTGAAATGTTCTAGGAAAAGAATATTCGAAAGCTACATACAAAACTATTTTTAAGTAATAATTGTATTTAGATTATGTTGTTGTGGTGAAAATAGGGACGAGAGCCATAAAGCTGCTTACATAAACACAAGCAAATAGAAATACTACTTTAAGTGTACTCTGTCAACAAACAAAAACTTTCTTAATGTGCTAACTTTAGCAATATTTTAATACAACACTTTCTTTAGTGTAAATTGTATTTCGTAGATGAGATAAGTCTGTAAAATGGACCCGTGTGTTTAAGGGCCATTAATCTAACAAAAGCACTAAAGAAACTTACTAGACAAGAGCTTTTTAGGACATTTCTTATTTGAGTTACGAGTATGTCTTTTTGTTTTAGCACTATTTAAATATTCAAACTTAGTTTGTAGAAGGTGTATGATCACAAAAGAAGAAAAAAGTGTTCTATTTTTAACCGACTCCAAAAAGAAGGAGCTTCTCAATTCAACTGTATTTTTTTTGTGTTTGATACCTCAGAACTTTCGACTGGGTGAACCGATTTTGAAGATTTTTTTTTTATTTTAAAGCTGGTGCATTCTGTGTGGGGATTATCAATTTTATTCAGTTATTGAGTTGTTTTTTTGTTAAAATTTTATTAAGAGTTAAGTTCGTGGATAGAATTGTTCAATCAATCAATCAACAACCCATAATGTCCCACTGCCGGGCTTGGGTCTCCTCTCAATAGCGGGTTGGGGACTGCCAAGACTACGTTGTGGCTACGTATAATCTTGCTTGCAACTAGGCTTCACGACTGTTATCCTATGATAACAACCAAGACCGACTGCTTAACGTGACCTCCGAATCACGCAGACGCTCATGGTAACATGCCACCAACGGTCACCCATCCAGGTACTGACCGCGCCGTCGTTGCTTGCCCTCGGTGATTGTTTCTAATCACCGAGTGCAACTGGGCTATGAGCACCTCAGAATTGTTAATTTTAATTAAAAATATATCGAGATGCAAAAATGTTTGCCTTATCTGCACCGCCATAGCAAAGCTTAAATGTTTTGTTTATTTAAAACGACAAATCTCTAGACCTACTACTACTCAGATTCGCACAACATTATTCTTTAACTGTAAAATGGTTTTTATTGGAGAAGGTTATTGAATAGATAATATTGTTAACGACACTTAATAAGTAAAGCGGCGACCATATACTTTAAAAAGTTAATATTTAAACTACACGGTTGGCCTAGTGGTTTCAGTGGTCGCCATGCCTCTTCCTACTGCGCCAAGTGTTGTGGGTTCAAATCCTACATAGGACAACACTTTGTGTGATCCATAAATAGTTGTTCTAAGTCTGGGTGTTCTTTGTGTCCGTTTCATGTAAGTTTGTAAAGATCCCCGCGACACAGGAATGTATATTCTTAATGAGGGAGTTGTCTTTAAAAAAAAAAAAGAAAATATTACATTTATGTATCTCGAAAGAAATCTCTTAAAATGTACCTAAAACAAGAAAATAATGTTGGTTTTAAGTGCAATGATTTCCACGTATAAAAGGCGATAAACTCTAAATGATAGGCATGAGATAAACATTAAATACTTACGTATATACTTGAAATTACCATGCCCAACGTCCCTGAGCGCGTTTGGCGTCCCGTTTTTTTTTGTACAAATCTTCTCGACATAAAGCGTAAGCGAGATTGTTGTGTCATTTTTATCCTTCTCCAAGGCATCTCGTCGGGAACACGGTAACACCCGGGCTAGTGTGCCATCGGGTGAATGTAACGATTAAAATTTCAAAGACCGCTTGTGTATGCCATACAGACCGAAATAGCGTTCCCTCTCGGCAGATTGACGCTTACTGTACTAGGTCCCGATTCCGTCATTGAAATAGTCATGCCATTTTTTACTGTATTGTCGCGTTCATAAATTCTATTATTGTATACGAAGAATGGGTTTGTGGACTTATGCGGGACGTGTGTTACTTACGATGCAGGAAACGAGGGGGAGATACTGCTGTGTTTGGCGAGTGTCTGCTAGATTTGTAACGTATTGTAGATTTGTTGCGAGCACTGAATACAGAGATGATGTCACGTTGTACGATGTGATTGAATAATGCTTTTGAATGTGCCACTGATAAAATGAAATACTTAATATTGACGTATGGAGGTCAATGCGTTTATCGCGAGAATAGATGATTATTATGATATAGGTGGGAAGATTTGCTATATTTTGAAGTGTATTACTGATAACATACTTTATGGTTAGGATATTTTAGTAAACGTTATGTAGTACTTCTTCTTCTCATCCGGTACGCTCTTGACAAAGAGGTTATGATCGTTATGTGGAATCAGTTTTGGAAGATGTGATGCGTTTCACGACATTTCGCCACTGCTGTCTGTTCGAGGTCATTTTGCTGCACTCGTTTATCGAACTTCCCACAGCAGACTTGATCTGGTCAGTCCAAAACGTAGATGACCATCCGCGGGGACTCGTCTCTTCCACTCTTTTCCTTGAACGACATGTCCGAGAAATATCAGCAATCAAAATAAATTAGTGAAACCAGTGATTATCATTTACAATACATTATTATTATTATTAAATGTTCATCTGAAAAGACAAAATGAAATTCCCTCTTGCACGATCTATACTTGAGCAAGGCTGTCGCCATGCATGCTACACTGTGAGTAAGGTAAACACTAAAAAATCGATGTAGCGAGTTTAAATCAACACCTCTGATTTACATGCAAAGCATGGGTCAAATTATTGTAAAAAAGTACATATACTGCTTGATTTACACCACTACCCTGGCAGTATTAGCCAAGAGACCTTTTAAATAAGACCAGTGTTTAGAGTTGTATTTTTTATGGAATATGGGCAAACGAGCAGGTGTATCGCCTGATGGTAACAGATTACCGCCGCCCATGACCGCAACACCAGAGGCGTCACAAATGCGTTGCCGGCCTTTGGTAAAAGGGATGAGTGTTTGGGCCTCCGGTATCATAACTTACTCGGTGAAACACTGCAGGTGCTGTTACACACCGGTTTTCTATGAGGCCGTGGTAACATTATGGTCGAGCCTGCCCATTCGTGTCGAAGCGTGGCTCACCCACGGTAAACCTTGTATACCTATTATAATACGAGAAAATTGTCTTCGGAATATCTTTACGTAACGGAGTTCCGCGTGGTGTCGGATTGTGATGAACTTCCCATCACTTCTCTATTCATCTAATTGATATCGTAAGAGCCGACTAAGAGAGCAAAGAGAAAAAGGAAATCTTGAAAGAAATCCTGTACTAACTCGTCTGGTAATTGATATATAAGACCAACACCTTCTTTTTAGTCTAGAGGTCTATGTCCAGTAATCGTAAAAAAGACAACTCCCGCTTTAGGAAGATACATCCTGTGACGAGGCTTTTTACAAACATGAAACGGACACATAGAACACCCAGATTCAAAATAACAATTTGCCGATCACGCCCAGTGTTCTCCTATGTATGATTTGAACCCACAAGACGTGGTTGGGTTCAAAGTCAGTGTTGTAGTAGAAAGCGGCGTGATACTTAAACCACTAGGCCAACCGTGCAATCAAAACATGTATTAATATCAAGTAAAACATAAACATTAAGTTTACTTGTATTTCCTATGTGGATGCTGTTAAATACATCTTTACAAAACTCTTTGAGAATACAGGGACGGTTAAATATGTTTTACATATATCTACTACGGGACAAATTATGTTTATCAATACGATCTAATATTCGTTTTAAGAAATTTTCTTCTATCAATGAATCAGTCAACATGATTTCGATTATTTCACACTTAATATTACGAATGAGTCGCACTATTCGCATCGGTCCGTGGCGGTGCGGCGCCGGCTTTAGAACCGTCCGCCGCCTGCCGGATGTCCGCTATGCCGTGCCGTTCTCGCTGTTCACCGCTCGCGGGAACACCACAATACTTTTACACTTTTGTTTTAATAGAAAATATTCATCATTGTTTGTCTTTTGTGTTATAAATACATTTAATATAGTTCTGTTGTTTATTTACTAATGGAAATATTTATAGATATTAGGTACAAACTTGCTGATACTTGCATGTAAAATATCGAATTGGATCATACGAAAAAAATTGAAAATAATAGGTTTGATATATCTTGATAGATTGTTGAAGTTAGAAAAAATATTGTGGCCAGCTGACCGGCATTAGGTTTGATATGTTTAGATAGATTATCGAAATAAGTGTCGTCTGTGCACACTAACTAGTACAAATAGTGACTTTGCTAAATCACTTCACAAGTGTAGAACTTAAGCAGGCACACATACCAGCCTAATATATGTTAGACCCATTATTCGGATACAATTTTTCATGCGATTCTTAATCTACGTGAAATATATATGTCGAAAACTTAATCTTTTCAATTGTGTATATATTAGAAAAAATATTAATTGAAGACATATTTCAGGATTACTGACACCGATACGGAACATCCCTTTTCATGTAACCCATCCTATCTTCTCCTCATAACGCTGACTGTAAACCATTAATTATTAATCTGTGAAGAAATGTTTAGCATAAACATCATCTTCTCCCTACCCAGTTCGCAACTTTATTTGGGGCTCTATGAGTTTTCTTCTTCCATTCTACTGTATCACGCGTCAATTCACTGTTTACTCCGTTCCTGACCACCTTCTTTGGTCGTCCTCTAGTCTTATATCCGTCACCTTCCATGCTTAAAACTTTCTTAATTACATTTTGCTCATATCTACGCATCACATGTCCATACCAGGTTAATCTGTTGCTTCTCAACTTTTCATCCACTGGTGCTACTTTCAGGCTTCCTCTGATGTAGTCATTCTTTACCTTATCAATTCTAGTCACACCACACATGCATCTCAACATTCGCATTTCAGCTACATGCAGGCGTCTCTCATCCGTTTTCTTTATTAGCCAACACTCAGATCCATGCAGGACGGCAGGTCTGATGATCGTTTTATATATCTGTCCCTTTAACATTAAAGGGAACTTGGGATCGCAAATAGTTCCCGTTACCTTCCGCCACTTCATCCATCCTGCGTTGATTCGGTGTTGGTCAGACTGATCTATTTCGTTTAGTATAAATATTTTTGATAAATTTACAACAGATTGGTCGACCCTTATCAAAACTTTACTAATTATTTCTTAAAAAACGTTAGGTATAAAGAAATAAAGTAGCAAAAGGACGTAATAAAAAGTATCGTTTGAAAAAACCTTTGTTTGTGTTTTGTAACTTTGGCACAAAGAAAGTTACGGTGTAACCGCAGTCAATTATGAAAACATTACGAAGTATTACGAAATACGAATGACATAAATATATTTCTTTGTAAATTCTTTCTAAATGATTTCTTGAATGAGGTCATTTTACATTATTTACCGATTTATACGATTAGTAGTAAACTGCCAACGTTATGAATGTAACTCCATGACTCTTTATTTGAACATAATTTGTGTGTTTATTGACTTTTTCCACACTAAAATATCATAAGAGTCCATATATATTAGATGTTTACATACACATACATTATACATTTTCTACGGGATAGACGTGTAATAATTGTATCGAGGTTTGTACTCTTATGTGATATTTATGAGACAGGAAAATGAACTTAAATTGTATTTTCAATATTGTAGAACTTAAACTGTCTGGCGAAATCGATAATATGTTATTTACGTCGAGAAAGGTAAAAATACCTCAAATCGATTTTCTTTTAAAGAGAATTTAAACTTAGTGACAACGTATTACGATCTTTTATTCTACAACTGTATTAAGACGTACCACTGCCTATAAATGTATTCATGGGTAAGTAATAGTAAATATAGAGAAACTGGGGACGCCACTTAAAATATTAGTGGCAACTGTATAGCGGGAACACAGTGAGCGTAACTGTCGTCGTTCAACGGTTAGTTAGCAGTGTGTTGCTATCATCGGCAAGCGACACTCAGTACAAGTTATAAACTAAAGGGATTTTTGATAAAATATAATTATTACCTTTATACAGACAGACTAATTTGCATCATTAGTATTAGGAACGTTTTATAAATATATATTTACCTTATAAAAGTGTCTACGGCTTCCACTACCATTATAGATAACATCTATATTTATCATATTTCGCGAAACTTCGACATCAGCGTATAAAAGATAATTCTTTTCCATGTAAATGTAAATACTAGGTTTTTTGTGAACAGTATTTTAATGGTAATAAATAATCTCTCATATTTCTACGTTAATGTCCTTCTAAATCTCGATGCTACCGATTAAAATGCTCGTAAATCTCTATCACTTTTAACTTGAACCTCACCGTTCCTGCCCATCGGCTGCTTATCAACCGGCGACACGCGGCCACTAGAGGATTTGACGTGGAGATGTACTCCTATTATATTGACCACACTATACATCTTAGTACATCGTTCTACCATTCAATGAATAAATAACAGAATGTACTATACATTCAGTAAAGCACAGTGAAATGCTACTTAATGAACTTAATTATTTTTACTGAATTGTGAGGATCTCAGGTTTTTGCTTTTCTGCAATTTGAAATACTTAGTTATAAATACATATGTTAGGACTATATGTGAGTTGGCTGGAGTCGAAACAAGACAACTTTGGCCTTATAAACTTATTTTAATTCCCTATTCAAAATAAGATTTTTTTATATTTAGTAGATCCTAAAAATAATAAATAATAATAATAATATTTTACTATTCATAATAGATATTACTGATACAATACTAGACTTACAAAGTAAAATCTGTAAAAATATAATACTAAAAGATATATAGATAGGCAGAACAATTCATTAAACTTTGAAATTGGAATAAGCATTTCATTTGATATGTCAACCAAATGAATGCTTAAACATTTGGTGTTGCCAACAAACATTTATTAAAATCATGAATTCTCAATGGCCTTTGAAATATTGTGATAGACAGTAAGTAGCAATAACTTCAGTCTTTTAAGCGAGAGTATCATAACAGTGACATTGACGAAGGATACCCATGGCGATAAAGTTTATTAATATAAATCATGTTTCAAATAAAATACGACTTACAATAAAATATTACATAATTATGTACAATCAATTCGTCGAATTAACCGGTTCGGAGTAATATTAGGACCGTACTGAAAAACGGTTTCAATTAAACCTTTCGTTACTTCTCCCTTCAGATAATTAATGCAAAGGTATTTTAAGTGTAGATACGTACTTGTTTTGTGATCTTATATGATGACTTTAATTCCCGTGTGATAACATAACTAAACAATGTCTGACACAATTTTTTTAAAGTCATGTTAAAAAAAGTATTGTCTTTTGTCAGAGTAAACAGAGTTCTTAGATACTGGCAACACGTGAATGGTTCACGGGGGAATCGCGTGCTAAAAAGTCATGCTTGACCGACCTCGCGGCGGTCATTTCGTCTATTTGACTTGGTCTAATGACTCCTTGTGAACTAACCGACAAAAGTTGATACCCAACTTTATTTTAGACAATCTGAGTTACGATCTTTAGGTTGTACAAACTTGAAAACTGTAACAACAAAGACAAGTAAATAACTACTACATATGACCTCAATTTTTCTGTGTTCTCTCGGGAAATTACATAAATATTCGTGTGTTACATTTTCTAGGCTGTATTGCATTAGCCGATTAGAAAATGAGGAGGTTATAAACAGATTTCGTAAATTCTTTTTTTATTTAAATGCCATTCCGTTTGATGCCGAATTTGAAGAAAAGTTTTCACTTAAGGTGAATAGTAAGGAATGAAAAATGCAGTTGAAAAAGGTTCATCATGTCGTTCACCATTAGAAGTCAATGGCACTTTTCTAAAAAAATATTCTATTGTATACGTTAGTTCCGCTGTTACGAAATTTTCAAAACTTTCGTATATAACTACTTGGTAATCGATGGTCGGTGGTCATGTAACCACTTGGTCAATTAAGGTCATATGATCATCTTACAAAAGACTTTCACAAAAGTATAGGATTGCGCCATCTTTGTCCAAAGACACTTGTCGAAGACGTCGCTTATATTAAAGGTTTTTTATATACTTTTATTTAGTTTCAGCTGTTCCGATGTTTGTCTGTAACCAAATCTTGCAAGTGAAATTTGAACCACTTCCCAATATCCGATTAAGCTGAAATTTGAAATGTTTTTTTTTTAATTCTGATGACAATTTAATTATTCTTATTTATAATCGGTATTATTATATTATTAATCCAAAATAGTCGCCGTAACAAAATGGCGGCTTTCATATTTCTGAACAGTCCACCCAACATGGGTATAAAATGAAAGCGCTTAAAGTTATTGTTTTATTAACAAATATAAAAAGGTTGTATTTGAAAAAATAACATTTGTTTTTTTCTTTTTCTAGAAGTCCTTGTGCATGATTTCTTGTCTAGCACTGTACTTGTATTTTATACCAAGTCACATATTTCTTTAACTTGTTACACGTGTAGAATTGCATTAGAATTGGAGATTTTATTATTCTCTTTTTACAAAACCGAATTTTAAATTTCCTTTTAAACCTTCACTTTATAAAAGAGCTCAATAATAAATTCATGACGTTGACGTTTTTCCAGGTAAGATCCAGGCCATCAGTTGGTTTACATTTCGCATTCAGTAAGTAGTCACCGAGTAAAACAATTAATCATTTCGACGAATTCAAAAACCGAATTCTCGCATACAGAACGAACACCTTATATAATTCATTGCGAACCTAATATGAACCTCAATCTATTATCTCTTAAACGATTTCGCACCGAATGAATATTCATTTAAGAGTAATACCATCCCCAAATGGCATTAGAAGAAAAAAGAAATACGCTTTTCTCGTGAAACGAGGAAACTCATTTAAATTTTTGATTGTGAAGGAAAGCTCGTGAATGACGGGCCAAATAGCTCCAAATCGAAAGGTCAATAATTTGTTTTGACAATGTACCTATTGTTCTGAAACCCGACGATCTTCCAAATTTATTAAAATATCATTTTGCGGTATGACCGGGAAAATTATTTTAAGTTTCGAGGTCAATTTGACCTTTGTACATAAAACTGACCGTACCCACCTTATTAACGGAGGTGGTTTGTAATGAAAAGTCCATTCATTTATCTCTTGCTTTGACGTCGGACGGAATGTGAAATCGTCTGCTCACGTCGCCAGTTGGAAGACGAATGGCCAAGTATAGCGTAAAAAGGTTGGCCGTCGTCATTAGTGAGGGTAGATTTGTAATGAGGGAAAGTTTGTGTGGAGAAACATTCTTCATATCGCGGCCCATTGCTCTGTTTAGAGTTCCGTTGGCTAACGACTGGTCCTTTTCATTATCTCGCTTATGTGGTTCATTCGCTACTATCTTTGATGTTTAAAGCCGTAATAAGCTTGTCTGAATCGAGCTTTAAGTCCATTTTAAATTGTTTACCGATTTGACGTGTCTTTTCAAATGTTCTTATTAAAGGAGGGTTACATTTGTGAGGAGGATGTGTATTTTTTTAGGTTAGTTTGTAACGTAACGTAGTGATTAGGACTAACCTATTGTTGTTAAAAGGGGTTTTTAGAATGAAATGGGCTGCTTGTTTAAACAAACGGATCCTTCAAAAGCGATTTGGATTTAAGTTGCATTATTTAATATAAGTTGCATATTTTTGTTCTATGTATACAAACGTAGGCTGAATATATTTATATTGGAAATGAAAATTTAAAACATACGTCGGTTCGATTTTGTTTAAATGGTTTTATTCATTTAGCATTTAATGTATTCAGAAAGAATTTTTACTACATTTAGCTATGTTTTGCTGATTCTCATCATTTATCATCAACGTTAGCATTTATTAGTCCACTGCTGCACAAGGGCCTCTGCGTAGAAAAGAGATTTTAGTGTGCTATATCACACTGGTTGGTATAGGTTTTGTTTCTAGTTTGGGTCTGGATGTCTGGATGGATACCTAGGAAAGCGGTTCCCGAATCCCTCCCATCTCAGGCGCAGATTGGCACACCGTGTGGTTTTAGTCAGCTCGATTCCGACACACCGTGAAGGCCCGAGGAGGTTTCCGCACGTTAAAAGGTTTTGTTTCTAGTTTAGTTCTTTCTAGTGGTACTTTCCTGCGTAGTTAGCTGACTTACTTACCTCGTACGACATGCATGGAATTTCCTAGTTCGCATGGAATCGTTATCGCATGGATATTGACGCTATGGGGTTTACTATTTTTTTTGTTTGTTTTTTATATTTACTTTACGCTTATAGCACGGCATCCTATCTAAATAACGGAAAATCTGTTCAAGTCTACTTGTAAACGAGGCAATATATGAACACAAAAGTAGCACAAATATATAAAAATACCCATTAAGCCTCCTTATGTTCCATTTTCTACAGCTAGAATCGTATGTCTGTAACTCGACCTAATTGCTTCCACCCCTCGATCCATCTCTATGAGCAATATCATTTTCGTTTCTTAAAATTCGTGTGTTGCTTACCTTTCTATTTTTATATATTTGGCCCTTTTAATATTTTTTTTTATCTTCTATTTATGACTGGGACGTCATTACTATAGCCTTTGCTTATTCCATCGTACATATAGGCGTCGTTCATTGTTGTTATAAAAAGATATTGCCATTTACATTGTCCGACTGCGTCTCTAGGAGCTTCCGAAGCAGAAGAGGGGAGGATATGTGAAGAGGGGAACACAATTGTGCAATCGATCACGTATTATTGGTACATCACTTTTACATCGATATCATGTCATGTTACTTCGTATGTCTCCGTGAAACTGGACGACTGTGTTTCCCATACACTGATACAATTCAATAAACGATATGGAAGCGCAATATGTGTGTTTTGTACTTTTTAGTAGAATACGTTTACCGCACAGTCAATTCGTTTTCGCATTTACTCTTTAAATCTGAGTTCATCATTCCTAAAAAGCATTGTCAGTTTAGTTTATATTAATTTTTTATACAAACAGAATTCTCTTCTCTGACCTAACTAAATAAACTAGCAATGTAGACTAATCAAACTACCTACATTAAATTACTGAATATTAAGTAAACTGATTTTATTGTAAATTCGACAACGTATTGCTCTATATAAAAAAACTCTTTAAGTAAGTCTATCATCTCATTAATGTTTTTCTTGAATTCAAACCACGATATCTAGAATTATTGGCACACAAAGCGAATAAAATCAACATAAGAAATTTTATTAGCAATAACAGAAATATAAGAACACTGATAACGAAGTTCTTTACAACGGCAAACGAAGGCCGAAATCGTGTAAACTATTAATAATGCAAAATCGTACATATGTAGGATTGTTGCAGATATTGTGACATCTTACATGTAAATTTTGAGTATACAAAATTGTCAATGAGATTCTCATCTTCACAAAAACCTTGCTTAGGTTAGTGTGTTAGTAGGTTATGCACATACAATATCTGCAATATTAGAATATATTACAACTTATGACTCGTTAATTATCATAAGAATGTTACTAAATGACCTTGAGCGAGAAAGAAACCCTCTTGTGTTGTGTTTTCTATTTGTTCTCTTCCTTTGCCGTCCACATCTAGAAAGTCCGCCAGGTATCGAAGGTGTATAAAGATTTCTATATATATATAAGCGCTATCTACCTAAGTTACTAGTTGTCACAAGCAATATAGCGTGCCTATTATAGTTTTAGCTTATTGGAAAGGAACTGTTACCTTAGGACTTGCTTGTTCGGTATGTCGTCTTTAGTAGAACTTATTCTTCAGCCCGTTGTGCAACTTTGAACAAACATAATACACTACTTTACCTATGCATGTTTTTTTTGAAAGAGTTAAGTGTGCTTGTTAAAATATAACTTTTGTAGTATGATAACATGCACAAGTAAAGATAATTCTTCCATGACAACTGTACCCTAAACGGTTAATTTTGGTACACGAGAACAAATTTTCATGGCAACATCATATTACTTATCCTGTGATATATAGGTGCTTCTTACAGTTCTTGAACGTTGTGAGTTATAGCAAAGATATTATTTGAGTTAATAGAGTAACAGGATGACTTGAATTCATATTTAAAATAATTTTCGTTGCTATTCAAACTCACGTAAAATAAATTCCACTTATGAATAAGTGAAAAAAGGGCTTTACCACTTAAAGAAAATCACATAATTGAAGAACAGTAAACGGTGCGTAAAGTGGGTGCGTGCGACCCTTAGCAATAATTCCACAGTTAGCGAAGACGTGCCTTTTACCGGATGTCAAAGGACCGGGGTCCGGTCATACATCATGGGTGGTTAACGGGACCGCCTCTGTGAAAAATGATTCGTGGAGATGCACTGGCTATATGGAATTACTTATGTAAAATATGAGTTATGTTAGGGATGTAGAGTAGGGTGAGAATAAATATAATATTTTTCAATGATATAAATGATCCACATTATTTTTGTATATAAATAACTTTGCTCGTGGCTCCGCCCCCGTGTGTGTTAATTATCGCCGTTTAAAGTAGTCTATGTCTTGTGGAGTAACGGTGACATGTCCCTTCAACACTAAGGGAGGCTCCTCCGACCAGGCGAGGTGATCATGCATGGTGTGTCACGGCCCAACGGTTGATGTTGGGAAGTTGTAATATGCTAATCGTCGCGAGAACTTCTATATCGCGATTCAGTATTAGTAGTTACTCTGTGTAGTGTCAGTTACGTCGTAGTTCAATGTATCTTCGGTAGATGGCGCTGTAGTATGTTTCTGTTGCGCTCTATGTGGAAGTCGCCACATTTCCTTCCTCAAGAGTTAAAGAATATCCGTGACTAATTTAATTGAAATCGGTCCTGCGGTTTAGCCGGACATTGTCACAGACAGAAAAGCTACTTTCGAACTTATAATACTTAAGTATGGATTATAAAAATACACACTTGTACAAGATCGGTATAGTTCTAACTCTCTAATTCTAAACCTAGTATAAATAAAACAGTAAGACAAAATTACACACGCTATACATACATCAAACCTAGTGAATTCGAACGTTGACTCATTACCTTTGTAAAATGACATAATGCGGGTTATGAACTTCCTATTGATAGATAATCCAGGAAGAGGCGATAATATGCCATCCGCCTGAGAGCTTATTTTACGATTATGATCTTTTATGCCCTTTCATATCCTAATAGACTGCTGACTGACGGGTGTCGTAACATATTACAAGTAATTTAATAAAACGTTATGTAAGCATTTGATGTTGTTGTACCAAAATTCCTCCCTCAGGCTTAGACGCTTTTTAATTTACTAATGTCTTTGGGACATACTGTAATTATTAAATAATTCAGTGTTTTGAGCAGTAAGAAGTATGAAATGGGTAATTAGTAACGAAAAACTTTAGACTGTCTTAAAGGATTTATATGTAACTTCTAGATAACACTTACTACACTTAAATTGATATTTGTTGGAAGTTGTAAGGTTATAAATATTTAACACAAAGTTAAGGAGTAAGGAAATAGGTTTATTCTTATCTTACATCCTTTTCGAATTGTGAGTGAAGAGAACTTATTTGTGAATTTTTCAGATTCCTTAAAAATGTCGCAACGGTCCTTGTGAGAAGTGTCGCGCTCTCGATGGCGTGCACAAAAGAGTGAAGGAATGGAGACCCTCTTGACTCGGGTTTTTATTTCTATTTACATCCGTGTCCGTGTCAAATCATTTGTGACAGTCTTACTCTGTTGCCATGCTATATACTTAGCAGGGGTCGCGTTCCTCGGTTTCTTATTATGACGGGAAGTGTTTATAATAACCGTAATTTGTACGTGTTAACCGTTTTTTATGCTCGAAAAAATGTAGCGCTTATTTTATTTATGTTTAAACATTATTCTATTATTTAAGAGCCTTTGAGCTTGGGGATTTGGCGAACCATTTTTGTTGTACTGTGTTTATTTCATTAAAAGAACAAACACATAATTCAGTAGCAGTATTTTTATTACAATAAGTCTAGAAAATTGTGGCTTTGCAATTTGTTTTATTCCTACGCGTGTTTACGTAGTGTTTGAAGTCATTAGGTAATTTTAATATATGAATACAAACTGCATGTGATTTGCAAATTACTTTTAGTTAAAAAAGTTAAGAAAAAAAATGAAAAGCACCATTTAGTTACTAATTTTCTACAAAAGTTACTTGTTACACATGGGACACACGTTCTCTGGATACATTTTTTAAATCTGATTAGTTATCTGGATAACACCTTGTCTATAAAAATATGAAGTGTTGATCACGCAAACATTATTTGTTCTCATGAAAAAATTAAAGTATATACATAGTTATATTGTAAATTTGTCGCTAAAAGCAGAAAACTGAAATTTAAAAATGATTGTGTAAAAAGCTTAAGTAGTTCCTTGAAATCAGATGCATCAGGTGTAGACGATGTTAACTAGTCGTGGTAGGTAAGTCTAGTCTATAGAAGTACAGTTTTATGTATAGTGGCCAAAAAAAAACTTAGTGAATAACAGTCGAAATACTACTACTAGGCGTCTTGCCTATCGTTATTATCCACAGCCACTGTCCACACAAAGGCTTTCTACGTAGTAAGGAAGTTTTGGCATACTGTATCCCGCGGACCAGAGGGTTTGGTGTAGGGTTTGTTTTACCTTTTTTTTCCCTTTACGGAGCTGTTATTCTTTATAATTAATTCATAATAGCCTTTATCAGTTCGTAATGTGTTTGCTGTAAAAAAGTTTATCTTACTGCTATTAGAGCGTCATTCATATTCAAATACTATTTGTCCGCTTATTCACCTGTTTACGATCCATTGATTCCTAACTGTCGTAGGGTCATATTACACCCTTTATAACCTCCCATGAATTCACCATCTAATGTAAAAAAATATCTAGCTGATGTCAAACCAATGTGTTAATAGAGGTCTGTGTCCAGTAGTAGACAATAATAAGCCTATTAAAAACTGTTTATGCGAATTTATGTAACCTAAGATTGGCTTGCTTAATTAATCAAATATCTTTAACTTGGTTTTTGTAGTTAGATAGATAATTCATAATAAATTAAAGTTATTTAATGTGATTATTGTTTGAAGTACCAAGTGGGTACTTCAAACAATAATCACATTAAAGATTTTAGGACGCTATATTCTGATCGATTCTTAGTGCACTAACCGTGCGAACTAGGACGCAACAAACGCATCTCATGTATAGCCCCTATTGGATAATACACAGAGTCAGATAATGTCAGTATCTTCATCAGTGACGGAGTTACGCCCCGGTCTCGATGGTCCGAGGTCGAATTCATTGAGGCAATTGAACCTGCCTTAGAAACTATCAATTTGTCAACGTTGTATGAGCGCTAGAATGTTCTTTGCATATTATGATAGTCACGTGATGTAGTCTTAAATATTATATTTACTTGTTATATCAAAGAACATAATAACATAAGTTTTCAATAGAAAATAGATCTAGTTAATTACCTAAATCTTTCACCTGTCTGCTATGCTGACCTGTTGTTTGCTTGATTCAACATGCTTTTGAACTCTCTACACGTAGGTAAATGAGTGTTCGGCACTCAAAGTCTATCCCGATCAGGGCAATACCAGACCGGAATGTGTGACTTTACATTAATATCTTTACCGTGGGAGAGCCACGCTTCGGCACGGATGGGGCGGCTCGACCGGAGTGATGCTACGGCCTTATAGAAAACCGGTGTGAAACAGCCTAGTGAGGATACCACAGGCCCATATTCGAACCCCTCCCCTCCCCATTTTTCTTTCTGTCTTTCAAAATAAGATTATCGTTCAAACAAATTTAAATTTAATTAGAATAGTACTTGCTCATCGACTTCATTAAATATTCATAACGTTTTGATTATAACATATTTTAGGCAGAGCTTCTAAAAGGACCAGCTTTAAGACGAAAAGTGGCAATCTTTTATTTTTAAGATCTTATCACGTCTAAAGATGACTTTTAAGTGTCGTCCTTTTAATTAACCTTTATAACGCTTTGAGATAATTACTAAAACATTCTTAAGTATAGACTAGATAGTAAAGACTACAAATTCATAACTGCATACATTTACGCCTTATTTGCGCCTAGGATAGGTAAAGAAGATTAAATCCTATTTGCAATATTCTGACATGCAGCTTGAGGCATATTCCATACGTTGCGCCTTTTATACATACTCACATACATTTTGTGTAAAACTTATAATTTTTATTTTAATTGCTTCACGTGTCACAATTAATTTTAATGGACAAAAATTAGATATTTTTATTATAATTACAAAGATTTATATAGTAATAAGGCTCTATAAGGCATTCACGTTTATCTGAATAATCAACTAGCTTGCAACTTGGTATTATAAATAAAATTTTGATGTCTCTTCAGAAGGATAAATGACACCGAAATAATTGAATGAAAGGGTTGTATTTTGTCAACTTTGTGGATTTTAGATTGTCCAAGGGTTTTAGGTTATAATCCGCTCTTCTAACAAAATCATATGTCTCAATTTTATACGGACCCCAAGTTTTACTCTCATTAGTATAAAGTACACCTTTGTAACGACAACCAATGGAAAACTGAAACTAAAATGTTAAAATTATTTCTTTTGGATTGAAAAATTTATTTTAGGCAGTCTCTTTTATTATAAAATAATCTTGAAGTGGTTTTTATGTAACGAAAATAGCCTTGCTATTTATATCTTTAAAGTGGTATAATTTTAACAGACCCACGTATTATTGACAAGCACACTGATAACGCTGGGGGCGTTGGGATTTAAAAACAGAAAAAAATCTTTTAAAAGTTAAAGTTTAAACAATCCACTTCTCTTTATAAAAAGGGATGTCAATTGAAGAACAGGGATGAATTAAAAACTCTAGTGTTTTAGGGTTCCATACATGTACCTTAATCTAGCAAAAATTGAGAAGTCCAAACCTTTTAATTATTTATTATTAAAATCAAAACTTTCCGAATTCCATTCATTCATTACTTTATTCCTGCCTTCAATTTGAAATGGCTTTCTATGAAAAACCTCATGGATCTACATATCTAGATAGATACATGGACAAACAAAATAACAAAATAAACAATTGCTTTATTTAAAACAGGTTTTTTTTAAATAACAAGCTTTTATTACTTGTTAGTAAAAAAACAAAACTTTAAGCTCTTTCATTTGATACCCATATTAGGTGGGTTGTTCAGAAATATGTGAGCCGCCATTTTGTTACACGGCCATTTTGGATTATCATCATCAGCACTAAAGAGACATTTCCAATTTCAGCTGAATGGGATTTCGGGAAGTGGATAAAATTTATAATCAAATGGAATAGACAAACATCGCAACAGGTGAAAATAAAAATAAAAAGCTTTTAAAATGGATATATTCTATTTGGACCTTTCTAAGTATGGTTTTATGAAGTAGTAAATAAAAGTGAACCGTGTCATTACCCCATATTCTCATGAAAAGGTCTATGTATCGCACTCGTCAGATATTTATTTATTTTAATTGAGGCCTTATTGTTAGACGCTCAAGTGGTACAGCGGAATCATTAACCGAATTAATTGGCAACCTGTACATTTATAATTGAAATGTCATTAATCTATTTTTAGAAAGTTATTGTTAATAAGTTAAACTGCAAGTCATGTTTTCTAAGGATAATGTTATTTTTGAGCACATCTTTATGTAACAAGCAAAAGGCAAAAGGCGTAAGCAAATTCGCTTACGCCTTTTGCTTTTAAAATACTCTGGTGATGGATTTCAATGCAATTTTTAGCAATAAATACAGTAATCAAGAGGAAGGTTTAAATGTATAACTAGGTGCACCCTGCGACTGTTGTTCTATCTTTACACCTTTACACTAACTGCAGGGTGCAACTAGTTTTTTAAACAGCTTTTATGAAAATAGATATAACATCCATTTTTTAGCTAATAACTAAGTTAAAACAAAAAAAAACATGTCACAACCATATTGTTATGGTATATTTTATCTGCTTAAGTTTTTTTGATCCATATCGAAGATCCAGAAATTGAATCATGTTGCTCACGGTCAGTTTAGGCCCGGGAGGGGATAGCAAAAATAAGGTTATGTATTCTAGTTACATTTAAGACACAACTATGAAAAATCTCCATACATTCAAATGTTTCATCGTAATTTTCACTTACTTAAGCATAGTTCATAAAATTTTACATCAAAAATAACTTTATGACTACCAATTAAACATATCTACGTTTATTCATCGGTATCGTGTTCCGAAACGAGTCCCTTGGCTCTTACAACTAGGTACGCGACTTCGGGATTAATTCAACTTGGAGGCACTCATCACTAAGCTGTTTTGATTAATAATTTAATTTTAAATTAATATTAGCTCGCAACGCCCTAATCTGGGTATGGATTATATAATCATTTGTGTAGAAACGGCAGAATGGTTCGGATATTTACTACGGGTTTTCAAATTTAGCTCGCGACAGTACTACCACTAACTGATTGCAGATAATTCTATACGCTGCCAGATCGTCGATTTTGTTCTAAATGTTTTGCTGGCGTGCCCTAAGAAAGGATAGTCGCACAACGCTTAGAGTAATAGGAGTCGAGTAGAATTAAAAAGAAACGCTGACGAAGTTGCGTGTTTCAGCTAGGAACAGTTTTATAAAATAAATCTCGCTGAGCGAATTAAACGCATTCTAGTTCTGTTTGGTTTTTTCGAGTAGCGTCATCGAAGTTTGTTTAGAAGGACAGTTTGGTCAAACGAAATATCACATGGCTGCGAGTGCATATGTAATGGTAACCGTTTCCGATCTGTGCTTTTGTATTTTAACTTCGTATGACAAAAAACAACAACATTTGACGTGGGAACCTCGACAATTATGGGTATATATGGGTGTGGGGAAAAAAATACCTGGACGAAGTAAATGTTGTTTTGTAATTCGACTTACATGTTCTTCAAAGTAACATTCCGTGGTATCCTTATGAATTACGACAAAGTTGAAAGGCGGAGTTACGATGTTAGTAGTCTATGTGTGTTTGTATTTAGGGATGTTTGTCTTTATGTGTGAGACACTGTAGCGCTTAAAATACATAACCTATTGTTCGTTTGTATACGATTTTAATCTTAAGTTTTAAATCATTGCTCCAATTACACGAAAGTACAGATTGTGTAAGTTTCTTACACACCATTTGTATTACTACTAATTACTTAATAGCACTTGACTTTAAAAGTCTTCAATAGCGTTGTACAGAATATTGACACTATTTTTAGTACAAACAGCCAGTAAAATAATTACAATTTTCTTTTACTAGCTAGAATACCCTCTCTCTCTCTCTGTCTCTATCTTTTAATTATTTAGAGTACTCGTCTTAAAAAGTGGTTCATATTAATTAATTGATATCAGATAATAAAGCAGACCATGCTTTCGTTAATATCCTTTTAACGACACATCTGAGCTTTCTGGTGGCATAGCATAAAAAGAAAATTCCAATTGTGCGACAACACATGTATGGAAAATAGTAATAAAAATTACTAATAATATACAAAAAATATTTTAATGATTCCTCACCCGTAAATATTAGTCGATATAAACTATTTACTTTTGCCATCTTTTCATTATCTCATTAATTAATTGGCTCGCATGAAATAATGCATTTGTTACATGCAAGCACAATTAAAACGCCAATACCGGCTGTATTGAAGTTCTGGTTTGAAATTACTCGAACATGCTGCATTTTCTGACGCTGTCAGGGGTTCAGGAAGGGCATTGGGTACATTCATTCGTGCAAAAAAAGTATCTGATTTTCCGCAAATGGAACATCAGTCGGGCTGGTAGTATCAGAAATTTTAAAATAAGTTCTACGTTTTTTGTAATTAACCCTACTAACCCCAATCTTTCCATTCCAATTCTTTTTTGAAATTACGAAGAAAAAGTCATTGGGTGCCTTTCTTTTCTATAAAATAATTCTGTTCTCGAGCCATAGTTTTCTATGAAACAATTAACTATTTTACGAAAAAATCGCAATCAAATGTTAGTTAGCTAAAAACATTTGTTAAAAGGATGTCTTTGCACTATCATTTTCCGAACTGATCTCACTGTCTTCGCTTTTTGTCTAAATGCAAAATTAATATGTCTTAAACCATTTAAAGTTAACCTTTCAACTTGAGACTAACAAATAGTTTATAAATTCAAATTAATCACACGAGTTTAGTAACATAAATAATTACCTTCATTTAAATACCAACATGTTGAAAGGCCTTTGAACCGTTAAGAATACACCTATTTAAGGGTTGTGCTTTGTTTCCCTTAATATTAATGATAATGAATTTAAGCCATACGTAAATGGCGGTGCTTAAAAGAACATTTACGGCTTCGCTACTGCAAACGTGGCCAATACAATATTCCCTTTATTTTTAGTCTATCTGTACTACTCAATTGGATTAATTACCTTTGGTTTCTCTACTATGTGCATCGTATATTATATTTTAGCAGCGACGAAATGTAATTAAACGACTATTCGTTTTAAGTTAACATCGCACTTAAAGTACTACTTTGATAACTGTAAGATGTCTAATCATTCAATTAAAACTAACTTTATGTACCTATGAAAACAGCTACAAGACATAATCTAAAAAGTTTGTTTTCTCTTCGGCGTCGTCGATGATACTTATTCTGAACACTCTTAAAACTTTTATGTAAACCCTTAGCTCGCAACAATCAAAGTAATATTTATATATATATATATATATATATATATCTACCAACAGCAGGAAAATTCCGAATTACGTAGAATAATAAATAATATTATCTAGATATATATATATATATATATATAACATCTCGTAATGAATTAGACACACGTATGTTACAATTCATGTCACCGGTCAACTATTTTGACAATACTTTTCCGCTCGCCATATCCTACTAACCAAAGAAAATCACTATAATATTTGTACGGTTCGTTAACATGAAAGACTTTTGTTACAAAGACTTTGGATTTCTCAGATTTCATAACGTAGAAAAGGGATGATGTGATTTGTACCAGTATATCATGTTGGATTTTTACTGATGTTACAAAATTCTGATAAAACTGTTACCACTGTTGAAGATATTTCAGTTTATTGCTCATAAAATTTCGTTGATTTTGCAATGTTTAGTGTATTATATAATAATAATGTTATATTTCAGTCATCTGACACACAACGCCATCTAGTCCTAAACTATACAGAGCTTGGGTTATCGGTACTAGACAACTGATATAAATACATATATACTTTTTTGTAAACGTATACACATAATATATAGAAAACACCGAAACTCCAAAATAAATATTTTCAGATCATATAAACATTTGATCCGACCCGGGAATAGAACCCGAACCCTTATGGTTGTTCTATCTATAGTACAATTAAAGCTGCGTACATGCTTCATTTTGTTTAATATTTTGACTATTAAGGGATTCTTTTTTATGACATGATAGATAATATCTATGAATCCATATCAGCTAGAACTAATAACTGAAAAAAGTACACAAGTGAAAATGAAAGCGGTACTTGACAGTTTTACTTATGTGTGTATGTAGAGCTCGGACCGGTTACGGAATCGACGGGGATATCTTTCAAGAAGTAAACAGACCGACCATTTAATAAAAAACTGCCGTACCTACATCATGTAACGTTTATCTTCTCTGTGTAATGCCATCTAACTACATAGAAACGTTTACCATAAATTTATGTTCTCAAACAATGTGAGAGCAGTAGGCAACAGGGTGAAGTGAGTTCCTCCAAGTTTGATTGCGGTTCATTGTCCCTTCGAATGTTCTGTCGACCACCGTCTGCACGTTGTGTGCTCTCCAGAACAAATATATTGAACATAATATTTGTTAGGTTATTGCTTTGGTACACACGCAGTTGAAAGCTAAAAATGTATTTACACTACATCATTAGGTATTCGTATTTTTTATCGTTAGTCTTTTTTTGTATTTTTACATGTTGAGATTTTTTGTGGTCTTAACCGGTCATTTGTAGAGTGGTAGGTTATTAAAGATGATTTCTGTAACATAGCTAACTCAATATTTTTTTGTATTTTTTCGAGTAAAGAATTGTTAATTTGGTCACTTATTACTTATATTCTCGTTAGCTCCTTTAGTTAATTTACACGTTTGTGTTACGAACGTTTTCATGTGTGTAGGTTTAGACCTTAAATTCTTTTGATTGCAAATCCTACGTCTGTGACTAAGCACAATGACGGCCTGAACCAAAGTTTTTTGACATGGGCACTTGCACAAACATCAGAAAAAAAAATAACTGTTTACATTCCAGTGCATTTTAACTGTATTTTGAAAATGATCACACGATTTAATTAAACTTTTAGCGTCTGTGTCACATGACCAAGGTGGAGTGAAAAAAAGTTATATAAACCATTTTACAGAGTCAAGCGATCTGTAACAGCACGCCTTCCATACACTATTAATTCGATTCGAGAAATCACATTAAACGAAAGTTTTATATTCTCGCCTTCGTCTAATCACAAAAAAGAGCATTCTCACCGAAATTACATTCTCTAGCTAAAGAATCAATTGAAACATGTGGACCAATAAGTGTTAACCGGGGGGCGATTCCTTGAGCTATTGTTGCAAGACCACCCACTCTGGCTGTGACATGAGCTGAATCACAAGTACCTGTGGCACCAACTATCAAAACTCGTGCAGCTTTTTGAATGCAGTTCTTACAATACTTTATTTTTATTTATTCTATTAATATTATAAACGCGAAAATTTGTATCGCTGGATGTTTGTTACTATTTCACGTAAGAACTTTACGGGTTTGGATGAAACTTTACCGTAATATAGCTGATGCATCAGAATAACACATAGGCTACTATTTGCCGCGATAACCGACTAATACGCGGGCATAAACTAATATGAACAGAATATTTCAGTTCTGTACATGTTAAAATATGTATTAAGATCATTAGTGAACTACTGGATTGATTTACATGTATCTATTTTTTTAATACCGTTATAGAAACAATAGTTTTTTTTTATAAAAGCGTATGTATTTACTGACTGGATTTTACAAATAAAAAATATACTTACCTTACGTAAAGCAAGGTGCCACGGGCAAAAGTTACGAAATTTTAATAATCTAAATTATTTATATACTAGATGAGGACATTATATTACACAACATGCGCACATTATCATCTGAAAACAACATCGTTGCAATGATAAAGTAAAATTGAAGAATCCTTTTTTTATTACTTTTTTTTTTACCTGTGATAACCTCCTCGGGCCTTCATTTCACCGGGGTTTGCGGCGGGACGGTGAGTCGGAATTGAACCGACTAAAACTACAAGGTGTGCCACTTTGCGCCTGAGACGGGAGGGATCTGGGAACCGCTTTCTTACGACATCCGGACTCAAAATTGAAGAACCCTTTACCAACCCATTTGACCAGCACTAAGCTATAGTAGCAATCCTTCCTTTTTGAAGAGGAGCCTATCGACACAGGACAGCAGTAGACTATTAAAGGCTGTTAAATTTCATCTGATAATATAACACTAAAGATTTTTTTAAATTGAACCAGCATTTCTTGAGATTATTCTGGCCTAATAATATTAATATAAATTATATTAAATTAATATTAAAGGCAAATATTCTGGCCACCTGGTCCTGGCCTATGGGCGTAAATACAAATTTGTTATTATGTGAAAATTTGATAAGTTTTTTACACTCATCGTAATAATAAACGTAAATCATTACGTAAACCTAAACGTTTTAAAGCGTATTTCTGTAAACTATATTGGTCCTATTTAACTTAATATTCTTAATTTATTCTATTTGCACAAGTGATGCACCAAATGTTACAAATGTGTCTTCTTCATAAGATCCAGGTTCGCTGGTGTTGGTACTGTTTTCAACTTTGTGATGAATCCACACAGTATTTGCTTGATGCTCTCGATCGGTTGCAGTGGCGAACAGACCGCATTATTAATAGTCCTTTGAGCCTCTGCCTTGATATCGACTCTACGGCAGTCCTGTACCGCCTTTACCATGGAAAGTGTTCTAAAGAGCTCTTTCAACTGATACCACCTTATCTTATATAGCAGATGCTGGCCTTGGAAGTCACCGCCTCAGAGTAGTCAAAATATACTCTCTAACAAAACGGTTTGGTTCTTCCTTGCTGTGCCGAGCAGTTAGAAAATGGAACTCACTACCAGCGCACGTGTTTTCCTCCCACCATGATCCTTTAAGCGGGGTGTGAAAAAGTATCTCACTAAGCCGCCATAGTGTAGGACGCCATACTGCATTATCTGCGTTCGCAGTGAGTATAGTGGCCCCCGCTGTTGGATTCTGCTCAAGCTTTACATCAGGCTGAGCAGAGTCACTTTGATAGCCTATTAAATAAAATAAAAACGTATAAATTAAAAGAGGTCGAACTAGCGGTGTCTAAATCTCGAACTAAGGGTGTCATTATCAAGATTCTAGATCGTACTAAGAGTCAGAATTTTCTTAGTCGCAAAATAAACCGATGGTAGAGGACATAACGTTTCTTTGAAATCTAACTGAAATGGAACTAACCAATTTGGAGAAACTCTTGAATTGCTTTAAGCCACAGTAAAATTTAGTTTATATTTCTACTTCGATGAATGGCTAAACAAACCGAGAGGCAGTTCTCATCTTCAATGTGCCTTTTAATGTCGTTAAAACAAAGTAGGTAGTTAATTCGAAAGTTTAGGTGAGCTTCAGGTCATGTTATTATATCTTATAATTTTAATTATACCTTTAAGAAAATGATCGTTAATGGATAGATATAAATAGGGTATAAAAAAATTGTAACAGGATTATGTGCACTAAAAACTACAAATAAAACCACACATTATTGAAAATAGCTCCTAATTTTGTTACAAAGATTCAAGAAATATTACGATTGCAGACTTCTTTAAATGACTACTAAACTGATTTATAAATTCACTCATAAAGAAATTCTAATTTAAATTCATACAAAATATTGATTGAACTAAGACGAACTGAGACATAGTGCCTTAGTCCGCTATACACATAATCAGTACTAGCTGAGCCCCGCTGTTACCCGCGGTACGATGTCAACCGCGAGCAACAACGCGGGGCGAAGCTAGTCTTAAAAAAGTACCCAAATTTACTCCTTATATCATGAGCTACCCATCAATGAAAGTCCCGTCAAAAATAGTCCAGCCGCTCCAGAGAAATAAATAGACGAAAACTGAAAGAAGTGTTATTTTGATATAAGTACCATGTATACATACATATTTATGCATTAACACTTCAATTTCATTTATTTGTATAAATTTGGCATATATTGCTATTTTTTTCTTAACTTATACTACATCACCTTCATGGCCTTTGTTATATCCTAGAAAATTTTTTGATCGGCTACTAGTACAAAATAACTTAGTCTTTCAGAATTTGTCACATAAAGTTAGAATATATCGGTACACTCAATAAGAAGTTACGCAGTAAACCAGTGATTACTTCATTTATATTCAGAAAGCACCCTGTGAAAATCATTTTTTTATAGACCGATTAACATTACAAGTAGGAAAATTGTTATAAACGTTTATTAAATATACCGTGTAATCGTTCTGTTAAGATTTTAATGGACCTTTAGGCGGCAACTTGTGCCCGAAGTTTCAAAATATTTATTGAGGACAATGTGACATTTTGTAAACTTTATCTAATTACCTTTACTTAAGTAAAATCGTGACTCATTTAGAAGTTAAATGATTATTTAAATTTTTACCCTGTCGAGTCCATTTTTGTGCATTTTTATTTTGTTTGTGTATTTTAAATCGTTTAATAGCCAAATATAAAATAATAAAATAAATAAAAAGAGCCTTCATTCAGACAAAATACTTAGATTTACATGCACAATTAATATTTCATTTGATTATTATTATTATTTTTATACATTAGTGTTTATATTAGTTTAATTACAATATTTGCTTTCATAAATAAAATTGTGAATTAGTTTTTTTGTCTGTTTGTCTATTATAGACATATATCTCCTTCAACTGCCTCCATGGACTCCTATTTTCAGCTGTTCTTGTCCATGTGCTGCCCGCTACTGCTTTAATGTCGTCCACCCTTCTCCTCAATGGTCTACCTCGCTTTCTTTTCCTGCTTCTCGGATACCAGTACATTATTGTTTTACACCATTTCTCTCGTCTTCTTATAGAATGTCCCGTCCACTTCCATTTAAGTTTCCTTATTGTAACTGAAACATTCTTTGTTTGTGTTTGTTTTTCGATTTATGGCCAACTGCGACCTGTATTATCGCAGTGGTTGCAAATTTCTTCTCGGTAAATAGGTACTAGAGAATATTTGACTTCATTTGCTCACGTAAAACGAAACGCTACCTTTGATTGAGTTTATTATCTATAGTTTGTATCATCATCATCAGGAACTGGATGCGAGAAGCCGAAAATCGAACCAAGTGGCGTGAAATTGGAGAGACCTATGTCCAGCAGTGGACTGCGATAGACTGATGATGATGATGGTGATGACGACGTTGATGTTAAATCAATAAATACAAAAGAAACATATGTATAAAAATCTTTATATCTAGCAGTGTTTTCCAATTATTGAATGAATTTATCGATGATAATGCATTAGAATCAAACGAGAAAACTTTTTATTACTATTATTTTGCTAGTATATATTTCATTGTTTTTATTATAGCCTAAAATTATAATCAATAATCGTCATGCAAGGGAAATTAGGTACCAAAAGACTTGTAATTATAGAAGCAACACTAACCATCACACATCTCGCCTACGTAAGGAAATATACTTAGTTATTATTTGCTAATGTAAAAGTATTTTTGGCTCAAAATATAATTATTGTAAATTTAATTAAATTTGTATATCCTCAAAAAAGGTCGTACTTTGTTACTTACTTTCAGTCAGTCTCTGAATTCAAAATTGAAATACTTTTAAAACATGGCAGTTAATTTGAAGATACTTAGACGAAGATAGTAATACGATTATTTTCTTGTATTCATTAAAACTTGGTGTTAATGTACAATTTATTTCTCACTTTAATACTATCATTCCAGATTTAGATGCTCCCGATTACTCTACACTCCTCTAGTTGTTACCTTCTTAAATTATAACATTGCTCAATAAATAAAGTAGTTGTATTTATCTTACTGTTTATATTTTATTACTACGAACAGTACATCTTCCCTCCGGTTAACATTTAGTGGTAAACTTATTGGCCCACAAATGGTTTTGATAGTCGGCGTGATGCCACCCATTAATATAATACACGAACGCCTACTGAGTAACGAGCCACATTGCCATAGCATTTACGTCAACCAATATAAACCAATTGAGGCTCATGGTCTTCGAGTCAAGCTATAAACAGTATGTGCCTGTGTTATGGCTGTAAGAAAATTGTGGAATTGATATCGATAAATAGCTCTGGTGCACATTCCAAATTGATATTTATCAGTATATTATACCTTCTTATTTAATGTTGTAGCAATAGTTTTATATGATTTTGTATCTTTTTTTTAAAGACTCACTCTTAAGGAGAGTTAACTATCGTACATTTTAGAATGTATACATCGTACAGTTTAGAATGTATACATTCAAATCTAAAAGCAAATCATATCATAACGATTTCTTTTAAAAATGTACCAAACATGTAAAAAATGTATGCGACTGATGTCGACTACACTGTTGGCCTAGTGATTTCAGTGGTCGCTACACCGCTGCTTACTGCGTCAAGTGTTGTGGGTTCAAATCCTACATGGGACAACACTTTGCTTGATCCATAAATTGTTGTTCTAAGTCTAAAGATCCCCGTGACATAGGAATGTATATTCCTAATGCGGAAGTTGTAAAAAAAAAGAAATAGAAAATAGAAAAAAAAGATGCCTCGGGTTCATTTCCGGGTAGGATCAAAATATTTGTTGCGGAGTTTGGGCGTATTTATTTTCGTTGTCTAGTACCTATAGCACAAGCTCAGGTTATTTTGGGACTAGATGGCGTTGTGTGTCAGATATTTTAAATATTTCTATTTTTGACATCTAACACAACGCCGTCTAGTCCCAAGCTAAGCAGAGCATGTGTTATGGGTACTAGACAACTGATCTAAATACATATATAATTTTTTTTATATAACCCAAACTCCGAAACAAATATTTGCAGATCATACAAAGATTTGGGCCGACCCGAGAATCGAACCCGTTACCTCAAGCACACCAATCGCATACATTATCACTGCGCTACCGATAATGATCTGATAATGTCGATTTTTTAATGCCCGCTTAGTTGAGTCCCAACATCTAACAGGACTCAACTATTTGTAAGCGGGCATTAAAATCGACTTGTCGTATTTTATTGATTCAGACTGTTGGACTAAGAATTTGGGTTTAATTCCCATCCCGGAACAATGATAATATCACCATTATTTATTCTGCGTATGGGTGAAATTTACCATATTTAAACATAACTAACATATTTAAACATATTTTAAAATACTTGTATAACATACATATACACATACATTTATGTATGTATATTTATATATAAGTAGTCTACGTTACTTGGGATACGATAGAAGAAGCTCTGCCGAGATATGAAAAGATATATCATAATAAAAGATGTAGATAGAAATTCAATAAGTTTTTTACAATGTATGTGTCATATATTAAACACACAGTGATGACAGTCTATTTGTTAGAGCGTGCAGAAGAAACACGAAAGCATGCTGCTCCTGAATTCTTTTGAAATAAAGATTCTGTATAAAACCTTAAGATACTATACTTTCTTCCCCACCACTTGGATAATTAACACTTCACTACTTTGCGCTTTTGAAGAAACTTTTTGCCTCATACAACCAATCTATTTAAAAACAATCGCCTGCGATTTTTCGGATCCATCTCAAAGGCCGCCAAATACTTGTGACTCTTGAAGTTGAAGGATTCCATGTACCAGGCAATACAATATTTTTTTCCAGCTTTAATTGCCTTCCTAGAAGGCAAGCGAAATGATTGATGAACTGATTTACGGCACATAGCCGATTAAATGGACTCATTTGACTGAATGAGCGACCAATATTCCAACGCTATTAGTTTCAATCAAAACGATAACAACAGTCTGCTCGTAAGTTATTTATTAAATCCCTGTATTGTTTAGGGACATTTATATTGTTCGTGTTGTAGTCAATAGCTTATGTATGATGTACAGGCTCAAAGGTATTAGTGTAAATTTAATAGGAACTTAGGTTCTGAAGTTAATATATTGGTCTGGCGCGAGACATTCTGTCAATGACTATGACAAGTAACTGTTGAATTAACTTATAATCAAGTTATTATAATGCATTTTATAATAATTAATTACTATAGGAACAACAGGCTGGTGGCTAAAACATAGATGTATCAATAAATTAGATACAGACATTAACATACATATACTACAAAGACAAGAAGCAATACATACATGCACAATGCTCACAAAAGTTTTATGGAACACTGTATTCTTAAATTCGAGGGAATCCGTAATTCCTTTTCTCTGAAGGTTTCAGATCGGAAATTAGGATGAAAAACCGAGAGGGAGAAAAATCATAACCATACTAATTAACTACTATATTATAATAACTATTGTATTGTAAAAAATATGTGTGGTAAAATTTTTTGCTTAGTATGCATTCACAATGAGTATGGTGACCACTTCTCTTGGATACTGCTCATGCTTTCCATCAGGCAGAGTAGAGTCGCTTTGGCAGGGCCATACTAAAAAAAAAGAAAAAATCCAATCACCAAGACGTTACAAATAGGTTACGTGACAAATATTTCTTAATATGTTTGATAGTCATGATAACGAATGAATAATAATAATCACACAATATATATGAATCTCGGTGGCCAAAGTGCGGATAGGCAATTAGTTATTATTTCGTTGCCAACTTCACAAAATAAAAACTTCAGTTGGTGCTTTTGAGTTGAGTTATGGACTGGGCTAGTTAGTTTAATGGCTTGTTTGAGAGAAACAGATAAATAATGTGCAGTCTTTTGTATGTTGTATTTTAGCACATAATTTGCTTCTTATTATATTAGATAACTACAATAAACAAGCTGGGCAAGTATTAAAACGGTTTTGTTTAGTAAGTAATAATACAATATGAGAAAACGAGAATACGATAGATTAAGAAAAGACATCTAATGCTATTATAATGTAACCTTTGATAAAATTAAATCTATTTACATATGCAGAACATATAAAATTAAAAAAAATGTCGTTAGAATATTTAAATATTTTTATTAGGCAGTCAAGAGATACAATTATATAAAAAACACTTGAGCGACAGATTTAATCAAGTGATTATTTTATTTAAATACATGCATTTTTTACTATAACTAAACTAAAGCAATAACTTTAAGCCCTTTTGCCTCATTTGATACCCATGTTGGGTGAGTTGTTTAGAAATATGTACGCAGTCATTTTGTTACGGCAGCCATTGAGGATTATTATTAAATAATACCGATAAAAAATAATTACATTGTCATCAAAACTAAAGTTATATTTCAAATTTCAGCTCAATCGGAAATCGGGAAGTGGATCAAATTCGGATCGTTCGGAAAAATCGGGTAGGTGAAACTAAATTAAAAAAGCTGGTAAAATAGAAATCCGTCAAACGTTTACTCTGGTAATATTGCTTTAAAGAAAATATAAAGCGTGTCTGGACAGTTAGCTCAACTCAAAAACTACAGGAAAAACTGATAATTAAAGATTCACATATAATCGTAATAACGTTATTTTAACGTTAAAATAACTCATTAATTTTATAGTGTGACTAATAACAATTGGTGCGTGAATCCGTCTTCTTATTTTTATCACTTTTCCCGCCGTTATTAATCATGTCTTGCTGTACTGGCAGTAGAGATAAATTTAATATACCAACAGATTCTATATTTATTTAAATACTTTCTCATTTATATTAATAATAAATATATTTCACGTCAAATGTTTTAAAACATTAGTCTTTATTTTGTCTACAGTCCTGGTTATATTAAAGATAAACCCTATTACTTTTCTGAAACAATCTTTATTTTAGGCTCTATGTATGTTGTACATCTGTATAATCGTTTTTTTATTTCATATTGACTTCTAAATTCCTGTACTGATTTAAATGCCATTTCTATTGGAGATTAATTTGTAAGATAATATGGCGGCTTTTTCGCGCGTGTATAATTTTTGACATATCAGCTTATTCATTTTAAATAAGTTACTTTAATTTTCAATTGATTAAATCGTACCTTTGCGACCGCCAGGATTTTTGGTGGCAGTATCAGTAAATGATTATCAATATTATCTGCAGTCGTTCAGTTGTTTGTTCAACAACGGTGTTATAGCCATACTAATGAAAACATTGAAACAGTTTGTCGTCCCATGATTGATAGCAGCTGTAATTAATTTCACATCAGATAAGCTGAGAGTTGGGACACACCCGCGGCTTGATTACCAACTGCTCGCTTTATTGTAACTATATTAGAGTCGTCGCTTATTTTAAATAGTCGTTATTTAAATATCTGATATATAAACACTTATATAAGCACGTACACATACTCACAAACAGAAACACACACGCACGTACGCACACGCACGCACACGCACACGCACACACGCACGCACACGCACACACACACACACACACACGAACGCACACAATCATCATTATCATCAGCCTATCGCAGTCCACTGCTGGACATAGACATCTCCAATTTCAAGAATTTTGGTTCGATTTTTGGCTTCTCGCACCCAATATTTTACTAAATTTCTCAATATGATTTTGTGTTTCATAAATAGCCAAATAGAGAAATAATGATTAATTAAAAATTATACCATTCCGTGAGAGGGAGCCAGGAATCCATAGCAAAGGATGTATCCTAGTTTGGTTTCCTGACTTCCACAAAATGTATATTATAAAGTATAAGAATATCATTGTAACATATATTTTGTGGGAGAAAATGGAAAATGTATTATTCTCTTTTAGACCTATCCTGACTTTACAAGCATACATGAAACGGACACAAAGAACACCTAGACTTAGAACATCAATTTTAAGATCACACAAAGTTTTGTCCCTATATGGGATTTGAACCCATAACACTTGGCGCAGTAGTAAGCCACTTGGTCAACCGTATAGTCGAGGCGGTCATCTAAAGATCTAGAATTAGTAGCGACTCACACAGTAACGCCTATGGGGATTGGAACAGGAACTAGATATAAACTGGATCTAGTCAATTATTTTAGTAAAATATTTGTTTTAACTGTATATTATTGAGTGCTAATGAGGCGCTCATAGCCCAGTTGCACTCGGTGTTTAGAAACAATCACCGAGGGTAAGCAACGACGGCGCGGTCAGTACCTGGATGGGTGACCGCTAGTGGCATGTTATCATGAGCGTCTCCGTGATTCAGAGGTCACGTTAAGCAGTCGGTCTCGGTTGTTATCATAGGATAACAGTCGTGAAGCTTAGTTGGAGGCCTTTGGGCGGCTTGAAAATATCCGACGGTAAGATTACGTAGCCACAACGTTGTCTTGCCAGTCCCCAACCCGCACTTAGCCAGCGTGGGGATGCATGGCCTTAACCCTCTCCTGAGAGGAGACCCGAGCCCAGCAGTGGGACGTCATGGGTTGTTGATGATTGAGTGCTAATAAGTATGTTATACCTATCTAATGTAATAATTACATAGATACAAATTAATCGTTTGTGAAACAGGCAGCTAATGCTTAAACAGTTGTTGAGAAATATCGTCATCTTTTGACCTTCACATGTTATTAACATAAATACATCATTGCTAAGACTCGCGACCTTTCATTTGTAATCATATAATATTTTAATTGTGACCATAAGTGAAGCTTTATTAATATTAAGAGTATCCTCGAGAATAATATTGTTTCATTATAAAAGTATTATATTTGTACTTTAAACTATGGAGTTCCGTACTTCCATAAGGTACCTATTAAGTATAACATATAAGGTAATGTGCTTATACATATCGCGAGAGCGTTAATTCGCGTAGTATACATTATTGTGTTCCTTGTGAAGACACTAAAGGAATCTGTCTCTTGTAATCCCACTTTACGTCTATATATTTTTCAGTAGCTTTAAGCTTGAAGGCTTGTTATTTAACTTGAACATGTTCAAAATTATTTTAGCGTAAAACGAAATTATTTCCCACTTTCTATTTTTGGCAATCATCCATTAATAAATAACTAGGTTCAGTCAACTTATCTTATATTATCGCAGCAACAAGCGCGTGTGTCAAGTGGCAATGTATTGATGCTTTTATAATCTTCTTTCATTATTTTTTTAGCTAACTGACCCGGAGAACTTCGTTCCGCCATATTTTTATTCATGAATATTTTCAAAATTTACGAAATATTTACTTGTTTAAGTATTTATGCCCACTTCAGCTTCCCACAGGGGCAATATACAGTCGCAGACGAAAATACTACACTTCGTTTTTATTATTTTCTTCTGTACAAACCTTGTCCTGACTATAAACATAAAAAAAACAATAATTATCCAATTTGATGCAGTCGATCGAGATTTATGAGCATAAATATATTTCAGTGGTTTATTTTTATTTATATACAAAAATTCATTATCAAAATTCTTTATTCAATTAAGACACTAAGTGACGTATATGAACGTTAAATTGAAACTATAGTTAAAAATCATAGATCGACACAAAGGCCACAGCATGTGCTGGATTCTCAAGGTAAATTAGACGAAAACACCAAAATCTCATGCCGATTTGTGTTGATCTATAACTTCTACTTTAAAAAATGCGTAGAACCTCATGAGAAGAAAAACTGGCAAAGAATTTTATGACTACTCTTTTTAATAGTTAGAAATTGAGGTACAATATTTATAGTATTTAACATGAAAGGGAACAGTATGCTAGGTGTTGCCATCATTTATGAGCTGTATTGAGTTCTGTATACATACTTTGTTTGCCTTTATTAAAAATATCATCATAAAGGCGTCAAACAGGCTCATTTCACACAAAGAACTTAGCAATAGTTCTTTGTGTGAAATGAGCCTGTATAATGTATGCCTGATACTGAAAAATTCGTAATAGAATAATAAAGTAACATTAGATTTTTCTATAAAATTCCTTCTCATGGCGTACGAGGGAAAATATTCATGTGGTGGTAATTAGCACGGCTTTCGGGTAGTTAGAACTTTATTTTTCTCACTGTTTGGAACTTTAAAATTTCTGACGGTATTTCAATCCTATTTATCCAAAACCTAGCAGACATACAACTTATATATGATACTGGATACAGGCCTAATACTAAATTAAGTCGTTTTTTTGAGTTTCAATATCCAAATTAAATCAATGATTTCCAATTAATATGTCAATGATATTATTGCTTTTGTAAAAAAGTTATTATTCTGCGATCCCTCTTATGAAGACAGCTCTAATCTATAATAATATTATAAATAAGTAAAGTTTCCATCTTTTAGTGGTGGTAGGAAGGCGCTCATAGCCCAGTTGCACTCAGTGATTAGAAACAATCATCGAGGGCAAGCAACGACGGCACGGTCAGTACCTGGATGGGTGACCGCTGGTGGCATGTAACCATGAGCGTCTCCGTGATTCGGAGGTCACGTTAAGCAGTCGGTCCCGGTTGTTATCATACGATAACAGTCGTGCAGCTTAGTTGGAGGCCTTCGGGCGGCTTAAAAACATCCAACGGCAACATTTACGTAGCCACAACGTATTCTTGCCAGTCCCCAACCCGCACTTGGCCAGCTTGGGGACGTATGGCCTTAACCCTCTCCTGAGAGGAGACCCGAGCCCAGTAGTGGGACATTCATTTGTACATGGTCATTATATTGTTTAGCTCAAATATAACTGTATCAATTGGTGTACAATAAAGTTTAGTCTATTCTATTCTATTCTATGGGTTGTTGATTGATTGATATAGTGGTAGAGGTGTACTGATCCGATATTGAAAATTGTTTCACTAACAGAAAGTGACACCATTCAGGACAGACATAGGCCATATTTTATTATGATTGACCAAAAGTTTCAGTTAAAAACAATATTTTAGTATTTGTAAATCAAGTCGGCTAATGCCCAACGGAGTGGGCTCGGGTCAGCAAGTTTAAAATAAACGAACACGCGATACATTTTGTAAATCTTCATATTCTTTATTGGTTACCATAGCTGTTATATCACCAGTATCACGTGACCAAACAATATATTAAGCCAATAATACAATAGAATAGAGGCGTTAGCGATTGTAGAAAGAGAAACAACACAAACAGCTTGCAATCTGAGTAATCATTTCTAAGATTTTAAGTAAAAACTAAAAAAAGGTTGATGTTATGAATATGTTTGTTTCCCTAATTAAATCTCTTTTATTTTAGTTTATTCAATAGTTATAGATACAGAACGAGACAGAGAGATTAAGATGTAAAATAGTACTTTGATAGTAAACAGAGGGCTAAACTCCAGTTACAACTTTACATAACTTTCAGTAAAAACTGCATTTTCATATTCACAATTACAAATCGTATTTTTTTGTGGAAATTAGTCGAAAACCTATTGATGCTTAAAAGAAAGAACAACAAATATTCTGACATTCATAGAACAACACATAATTATTAAGACGTCACAATGTGACAGGGTAACCCACAAGAAATTATGATACCCTGTGAAATACCAGAAAAGGTAATACAGAGTCTATTAAATAAATTTACTACACATTTCAAATGGTTGTCATCCAAGATGTCGAGAATAGTTATATCGTGATCATTAATTGGATGTTTAAACAAAGAAGTTAGTTAATTACAACGATTCTCTAGATTCAACAATATTGTCACAACACCAAACATTATAGTGTATACTGTGTAAATATAAGCAACCAACCCCTATCCCTGAGATGTAAACAGATAGCTGCGTTCACATCTCGCTCTA
Source organism: Hyphantria cunea (assembly GCA_003709505.1). Lineage (NCBI taxonomy): Eukaryota > Metazoa > Arthropoda > Insecta > Lepidoptera > Erebidae > Hyphantria > Hyphantria cunea. The sequence goes on from PKRV01000498.1 coordinate 286,575, forward strand.
ATTGTTTACAAGCAGTGATGTGTTTAAATTCATCTGATATGCAAATATTCAATATCATGTCCCGACTTTAACAGACCCATCAATTTCCATTCAATAACGTACCAAGTACCAACTATTGAAGACAATCCTTTAATTGAATGTAAACTCGTAAAGGCGTAATGAACTGTACGATTATCAATCAAAACTGAATTTTAGTGTCAAAGCAACAAGATCAACTTTTAATCAGTTGACAACACTTGCGTCGTTTAATAAGCGAGATGTAGAGGTCATAGCTGTCGGGGAAACGTCAGTCATTGACACTAAGACTTGTTAATATTAAATGCAATACATTGAGAATAGTTAATTCTGAAAGTGCTTTTCACTGTTTGTTTAGAAGACTCAAGTTTGTAGTTTCGTCTAAGTGTACATCTATGAATCACTAAAGATTTGAGAGAGGTTTATAAAAGAAGTAGCAGTACCTTCAACTTCATAATTTGAATTTGTTATTATGGCTTAAATATAAAGTTCGTAACTATTTATTTATATTTATCTATTTATATATTTTTAGACTTCTTATTTATCTTTATGCATTTAAGACTAATCAAGAATTTCTTTTTGTTCTATGCATCCATTTCATCTCTGTTTGTATAGCCCCTCGCGACGTAGAAATATTCCTAATACAGGAGTTGTCTGTAAAAGAAAAGTACATTAAAACATTTCTGTGTATCATTATACACATGATACATGACAGGAAAAGATAAAGTGAAGAGTTTGATTATCGATGTATTTTTATGCATTTCCATTGCCCATTGTCCGTGTTATCTGCATTAAAATGAAGACGAGATTTACTTTTAGAGATAAAAGATGATTATTATGGAAATGACCATGAGTTTTAAATAGCATCAGTGGCACAGTGGTAGCGTATGCGACTGCTGTGTTTTAGTTGGGCCAAAACTTTGTATGACCAGCAAATATTAATGTTGAAGTTAAGGTGTTTTCTATATATATATATATATATATAT
>PKRV01000498.1:287738-358036 GCA_003709505.1 Hyphantria cunea
AAAATAAAATAAAATTATATATGTATTTATATCAGTCGCATAGTACCCATACGGCAAACTCTGCTTAGCTTGGGACTAGATGTCATTGTATGTTACATGTCCGAAATATTGACTTAAGTAAAAAAGGACCTTCTGCATTAAAAGAAAATTCATTTTGCAAATGAAACAGCGTAGAGAAAGCTAAACACGATAAAACTTTTACCATCCGAATTCTTTTTGCTCTGTTAGACTCTTAATGTTTTTTCATTTATTAAACACAAACAATAAAATAAAATAGTTTTCCAGATGCATCAGACCAATTAAATGCTTATGAGTTGATACCAAATTGAAACTCCCTCTTTAATTATGGAAATCTCCTGCCATTGCAGTGTTATTTATGACAAATTGTTTGAAAACTTCTTAATATTTTTGAAGCATGTTCTCCTGATATTTATTGCTTCCAAAATAAACTCTTACTGCATTGAGAAAATTCTTGTTATCTTTAAACTAAGTGCAACACAGAATTATTAATTATTTTTATATTTTCACACTTTAAACAGAAAACACAAAATGTTTCGCCTAAAATATCGAACCTTTTTCCCACTCCTCCATTGAACTTACTTTGTATTTCTATATATTAAATGACATGCAAAAATATGCCTAACATTTTTGGAAATGTACTAAGGACAGATGGATGAATCTGAGGGCATATCTATCTTCGTTCAGAATGAATCTTTAGTCACTCACATGTCCATAATACATCAAGTTTTAGAACCCAAGTTACAACTTGATTGCGAAGTTTCTAAAAAGCTCAGTAATAGACTTGGGTATTTGTTATGTATGTTATAAAAAAGGTTCTATTTTTCACTTTCTGAACCATGTATTTCTTGATAACTATGCTCTACCTTCTTTGTTTTCAGGCGAGACACAAAGAAGGTAGAGGTAAACATACATTTAATGCCAAGTGCCTACCACCATCTACAACCAATTTACTTCCCTTCAACCATAAGTTAATGAGCAAATTACGAATATTACAACTTTAGTTATTGTGGACTTATTTTAAAATCTGAAACCCTCGTCACGACCAAACAATGGATGAAAAAAAATATTATTACCTTTATCTTCAGTAGGTATATTCCCTTATTGATTTAATCACAATCATAAATTACTAACAGAAAACAAAGACGTCCATTTATTTCAATCTTAATTATTATTGAAAGCAATACTGTTTACAAATTTATATAACTTCTCAGAAAATCCACACGAAAACGATTGTCCGCATCTGTCCCGGGTTAGATTACTTTTGAAGTTGATGAGTCCTGAGACCCGATAGAGAGGTCACGTTCAAGGGAATACAGTGACTTGGGGCCCTTGTGTAAGACTACCTAAAGAGGGTAACCGACAGCGGGTCAATAAGGATGGCCTTAGAGACAGCTAAACAACGATTGAGTGCCGATCAAATAACAGTTTCATTACTGTTCTGGAAGCGCAATAGTATGTTACTGTAGGCACCAGATGGAGTGGTAAGGTTGTAGACAGACACATACATGTACTGTAAATACACATTTGGTTTCTACCTGAGGATTCAAAACTATTGAATTTCTGTCGTACATAAGGTAGTCGTGTTTTCAATTCATTTCAATGTGCATGTTTTTTTATTAATTTTTAATTCATCAGTCGATAGCAGTCCAGTGCTAGACTAGACTAGACATAGGCCTCCCATAGCACGCCACTCAGATTGAGTTTTATTATATAAAATAATAGTAATAGTTGATGCATGAGCGGTATTCGTTGTTCATTAATTTATAACTCTTAGGGATAATGATTTAATTTTATGGCACACTGTTTGTAATTAAAATAAGCACAACCTATCTTTTCTACTGAAATCATACTTTGAAACCTATTGTTTCATTTTATCAAAAATAAATAAAACAGGAAAACGAATAACACTTGATATAGATACAAAACATACCACATATGCATTGCATATATTTTTTTCATCAGTCATCAATAATCCATAATGTCCCACTGCTGTTTTCGGGTCTTCTCTCAGGACAGGGTTAAGGTTATACGTCCCTACGCTGACTGAGTGCAGGTTGGATGTCTTCAAGCCGCCCAAAGACCTCCACCCAAACTTCACGACTATTACCCTATGATAACAACCGGAACCGACTACTTAACGTAACCATCACGTTGTTGTTGTGATTGTTTCCAATCACTGAGTGCAACTGGGCTATGAATGCCTATTTTTTTAAATAACGTAAACTGTAGTTAGTAAGGGTGTCAAGGATTTCTCACGTCAATAACTTTATCCCAATCCAGTTAACGTAATACACAATAGCTGAATTTAAACAACAATTTAAATTCAGTTTCTATATAGCTCGTTACAAACTTAATAGCCATTTAGTTCCAAAATAAACAAGTTTTGCATATCGCATATCGACAGACAGTTGATACCTAAGTGCGACTTATATGCATATCATCATGTAAGTATATTGGTAGTAATACTCATTATTATGAGGATAAGGAAATATTACTCTCGTTATTTACGATTATTGAGTGCCGTAAATGGCCCATTTTACGACATGCCGACGATGTCTTGAACGTTTATTGATTCCAACATCCATCGGATATACGTTACAGCGTTGAAATTGTCTAACTACTAAAATGTAGAACGCAAATATTCTTGATCCCAGAAACTTTACTAATAGAACAAAAGCGTTGCCAACAAAATATTGCTAAGCATGTATGAAGTGCAACACGTGAATCAGAGGCCACCTTGACGAGTACGTGGCGAGAGCAACAAGTATCCCTTTATTCAAAAATAAAGACGCTGCGCTCTGAAATCTCTCAATGGAGTACAATTAAGATTCTCCAAGACTGCTGAGTGCCGCCATGCACACGGAGTACAAACTCGCCTGCAAGAGCAACTGTTTCACAACACTCATAAATCTCAGTTGGCATTAAGGGGATGCGGTCGGCATATTTTAAAAGAAAAATAAATTAACTTAATATCATAAACGATTTTAAACCGAATTCTAAAAGTTGCATGACCCAATTCACAACAAATAATTTGTACTTCAGATATTTACCCGCTTCTCACGTTGGAATTTACGATTTAAGAATGTCGTATCGACTTTGGTTATTATTAAGGTTCTGTAGGTTCTTCTTATTTCGTCCTTACTTGCTACCAAACTATAAGTATTTATGCTGAAAAGATGATATTTTGCGTCGGTTTTGTATTAACACACTTGAACAAGAAAAAGTTCAAAAAACTTGAAACCGATTACGTAAACATTTTTTATAATATTTATATATTCTATTACACGGGCTATTCATTAAAATCGATTAAGTTGTTTAGACAAACACACATAGACTGCCAAAAATGCCAACTCTTTCTTTTAGCTTCACCGTAGTCAGGTAAAAACAGGTTAATCTTAAATTCTTTTAGCAGGTTAAAAAAAAACAAAACAACAACCCATAATGTCCCACTGCTGGGCTCGGGTCTCCTCTCAGGAGAGGGTTAAGGCCATACATCCCCACGCTGGCCAAGTGCGGGTTGGGGACTGGCAAGAATACGTTGTGGCTACGTAAATCTTGCCGTTGGATGTTTTTAAGCCGCCCGAAGGCCTCCAACTAAGCTTCACGACTGTTATCGTATGATAACAACCGGGACCGACTGCTTAACGTGACCTCCGAATCACGGTTAGCAGGTTAGAAGATTATTTTTATTTAGTAATCTGCTTGAGAAATATCAAACTTTAAGTGTAAATTTTTGTAAAGATCAGATACAAGATCCCTAGATTTCCACACAAGCTTGCAAAATATCAAGTAATAAATAAAAAGGACAAGTCTTTTTTTTTTTNTTCCGCATTAGGAATATATATTCCTGTGTCGCGGGGATCTTTACAAACATACATGAAACGGACACAAGTACACCCAGACTTAGAACAACATTTTATGGATCACACAAAGTGTTGTCCCATGTAGGATTTGAACCCACAACACTTGGCGCAGTAGGAAGTGGTGTGGCGACCACTGAAACCACTAGGCCAACCGTGTAGTCAATATCTCTTATAGCTAAGATATCCCTGTTAGTCCTAGACTAATAATCTCCGACTTAAAAAATTTCGTGCAAATCCTGAGAAAAGTATTACAAAGCTTCTCATACCTAGCGGAGCTATTTAATGTCATAGTAACATTGTATACAAGAAGGTAGTAGTAATAAAAAATCACTAACTAATTTAATTATTCACACGTTATAGTTGTTTCTCGTCTAGACTAATATTGTTTTCGCTAACATTGTATTATGGAAATTACAAAGTGAAATAAAAATGTGTTAAACTTGCAGGTTTAACTTATTTAATCTATTCAGTTTTTATGAATCTTGAAAAGGTTGAAGTAATGTTACGTGTTTTGTGTTTTAGTGAAAAATCATATTGGATATGGAACTGGGATCATAAAAAGGTTTACAGAAAAATACAAGCTCAAAAGGGTAAAAGGTTTATAAGCCCGAAAAGAGCCACGCATAAAATGCGATTAATCACCTTTTCACGGCATTGTGAGAAATATGAGTTGAATAATAATGAACATACGAGTGTTTCATTTGTTAGGAATATAAAGCTTTACTTTTTAATATAAGTCAAGAAACTCCACGACAAAAACCGAGCCAGTCTTCAGTAGCATCTAAAGTTTCAAACAGAGTCGTACCACGAAGCGTCGTCGTTGCATCTGACACCAAACTATTCTTGCCATGTTTTTTTCTTTTCACTTAAGTATTCCGCGAAGTTTCATTTCGCGCTGAGATCCACTTCTGCAGTACGATTGTCTGCGAACGTTTCTCTGCTGACATTGATACATTCCTTGCTAGTCTCAGAATGAGGTTTCCAATTTGTGAACAATGCGCGAGGTGTATTGGTGGCAGTTGTAAATAAAAGTATCTTGATCTGCATCTTGAACAATAGGTTGACGCAAGTGGTAACCAAGAGACGGAACAATCGGCGATTAAAATTGTTTATAAACGTAGTTCGATATGCTCGCGGTTATCGCGCCTGCAAAATATGTACAAAGTACTTTCGATTCTTTTCGGTTGCGTTGAACTGCTTGTTACTTTATAGCTTGTTTGATAAACTCATGTTTTGAGAGGGTTTTGACAACATTTATTAGGAATCTTAGTTCCGGAAACAAAATTTTGCCAATTTTTTTCGATATATGTAGAAACTTCTTAACGCAAATTAAAGATTAACTTATTATTGCTGTTTATCGGGTGTATTTAGATGACCATGCATTAGTATGCACTATCAATTCTTCACAAATATATTCATATCAGAAAGGTTGTAGATGGTAGAAGAAGAAAGTTCTTTTAGCTCCAATAACTCAAAATGGCATATCTGTGACTCAAACTGACTGTTCACCGATCCCTCAAAACAATCATGTACTTTACTACTAACATAAATAGCGTATATGATGTATTGAGTGTGTAATTATTCCAGGATAAAATTTAGTTTTGAAATTTCAGTATGTACTACTAAAAATAGTTGCGATCAGCAATGTGTATGCATGAGGTTAATGATGTGTACTGCCTGCGCAAGCGTTACACTCTTATTAGCATAATAGCTCGGTGGACTAACCCGCACCTGTTTAGTCCGCACTAATTCGGTTGTGAAGTGGCCACTACCTACTAACATTCAACTTATATAAATTGTATTGCTTCCAGCGGCATACTAATCTCCAATAAATTTTGGATTATTATTGATATTTAAAACAATGTATGAACAGATTTTATGTTGTATGGAAGCCTAATGATGCAGAAGGATCATTAGGCCGTCATGGTTTGGGTCACCATACTGCATTTTTGCATTGTCTACATTCTAAATTGCATTCTATGGTGACCATACTCATTTAGATTGCAGATCCAATGCACAATCCAAATTTGGATTCTGCTTATACTTTCAGGCAGAGTAGAGTCATTTTGGCGGGACCACACACAAAAATTTAAATTAACATGTGCTACATGTGCAGGCCAAAACCTCCATTCGCAAGAGAGGCGTATGCCTAGCAGTGGACTAATATAAGCAGTTGATGATGATGCGCTATAAAAAGAAGACATATTCGACTCGTCTACCCTTTCCCCTTGAATTTGTTCCTTGAACCTTGACAGAGTTTAAATAATCTACTAACAAGGATATCACACCACCTAAAATGTAGTATTGTAATGCTAATTCATTGTATAACAGCTGTGCTATTTATTCGATTATTATAAAAAAATTCAAGCACTTGCCAGGGATACGGTGAACAATATATAAGCACACCATTTCACCTGAACAAAATTACGCGAGTAAGTTACCAACAAAAGCAACTTAGTATCAAATACGTTATTGAACATTACACCACGTCATGAGAAAGAAAAAAATGATGATGCATTTAACACAATGACTGACCATGACACGAAAAGTCTGTTAATTATAATAAATCAAACGAAAAGACATGGGAACTAAGGTTTGATATTGTTCGTTCACGTCAGGGAAGTACAACAAAAGCATGAGGAAGCTTACCTTTGTAAACAAAAGCTTAGAAACAATGTGCACTGTAATGGATATAGTCGCGATACAGGACAGTGAACGTTTACCTACGTTAACTACTAATTAGAGCGGTTTTTAAGCGACGAGATATTGTGACACGACCTAAGACGTTATTATTATTTATAAATTTATGAGGCGAGAACATTAAAGAAGGAAAAGAAATTGACGGACCTGTTGGTCTAGTCGTACTCGGAGGTCATTATTTCAACATAGGCCAAGGACAAACAATTGTAATTATTTGTTCTGTGTCTGAGAGTAATTTATTTACTATCGGTATGTGTTTAGAAATGTTTCAATGTGTTCAACAGAAGTTTAGGTACCATAGCCATACCACATTCTACGTATTTGGGTATCAGACTGCCTGATGCCGTTTGTAAGGTGTGTGAAATTACTGTTTACAAAATATCAAAAGGAGGAAGTTCTCGCTTTGGTAAAATATTTTAACCGAATTAAAAGGGTTTTATGTTCCACTGCATGTTTTTGTAGGGGTCCGTACCCAAGAGGTAAAACGGGACTTTAGCATTAAGACTCCGCTGTGCGTCCGTCTGTCTGTCCGACTGTCACCAGGCGGTATCTCGTGATCTGTGATAGTAAGATGGTTGAAATTTTCACAGTAGATGTCTTTCTGCTGCCGCCAAATCAACAAATCCTAAAAAACATCCCGTACCACAAACATATTTTTTGCCTTTTTACAGACAATGATACGGAACCTTCATGCGCGTTGGTTTAGTCATGTTAGAGTAGAGGGGGTTTTCAACTTTAAGGTGAGCATATATCGCGGTTTAGCAAATGTTTGCTTGTTTTAGATGTATGATGTATTGAATTTGTCATTCTCGTTTAAGTGTTTTCTCTTGGATAAATAATGATCGTGCTTTTTTGCAAACATGTGCAAATCGACATGGAATCCTGTTCACTATGAAATAAAAAAGATGATTATTTGGCATACTTATTTCAATTTCGAAGTTTTTTTTTGCACCACGCTTGTGATAGCACACACGGATGTTATTTTTGGTCCAAAGATTTGATAGAGAAAGTGTTTTTAATTCCCCGAATTAGAATTCGAGGAATTAAAAACGCCGTTCACTATCCCAAGGAGCGGTAATTATCCCAAATAATTCTCAATAGATAAAAGTATATAATAAACATATATTAATGAATATATTTATTTATTTTTTGTTCATTGAATTGTTCTTTCCATTGCGTCATCAATTTTGCCACACTACTTTCAAGATCAGATCTTCACTTGATGAGAGAAAATAAGATCACTAGGTGTTATTACACTCTCTCCGATATTTTAATGAGTACCTACACATGATAGCAAAATTGTTCAGTTGCGAAGTCTCTAACGAACCAGTTAGACATATCAGAGAAATCTGATACAGTTCAAGTCAATACTTTGGCACAGTAAGCAAGCATTGCAGCTTGAAGTATTTTGTTATCTCTTCATCCATTTCTTATCATATAAATTTACGACAGTCGGTAAATAGTATCATATGTTTGAGATTAAGTTTAATATATGGTAATAATTAATAATAATATGCACGAATCAAATTCTTACTACTAACATTTAACAGGTATTTTAATGACAGATTGTTTAAAAAGCTTTACGTGTGTGTTTGTATTCTGAATATCAGAAAAAGCACACGGTCCTATGATCCATTGTTTACGTGTAATTCACTCAGAAAATCATTTTTATACTCTAAAAATTAATAAAATACAACAACCTTTCAGTAAATATAAATCATAAATGACTATCTTTTGAAAACGGTTCCACTCAAATTGGATCAATAAAAGCAACATAAAAATGTAGATTATATTGATCACAATTTACTATCCCTCGGAAAAAGTGGATGCTTTTTCTCATTGTAATTCCATTTCTGTACCCGTCCTATACCGAAATGTTATCGAAGCCAAACTGAATGCAATATAATGTGACGAAGAGTTAAGCATTTGAGGAGTGAATACTAAGCAACAAGCAAATTCTCATATGCGGTTACTATAGTAGGCTAAAACCTTTCTAAATACTCTGAGATGATGATATTGCTGCTATTAGTTGATTTAATAAAATGCCGAGGAATAAAATCCATTTTACCCAGGTTTTGAACACCAACACTCGTCGTAGTAAGGTTTAATACAAATTCAATATCGTCTGTTCATTTACTCTATAGTGTCGATATTGTGACTGTAATTGCACATTCAAATGCCTTATTTACGACTTTAAGTAAACTTAAGTAATACTTTCTTATCGTCTCGGAAAGCTATTGAACTGGAATGAGCTGATGCCAATACTTATTTCACTTTATCGAGTGCACCTTTAACTCCTGCAGTCAAAGTAGGTCAACATAATATAATAGAGCAATAACAAACTGAATGCAGTATATATCTCTGTAATAAAAGTTGAATGAATTTTGTTAGTGGGAGCATATGGTAGCTAGATAAGTGCAGGTGCAAGATTACTATTGTTTTCAGACTTATACTTAGCAAGTTTAATTAATTTTAGTATTTTGAGCGTCTCACTGTGATAATAAAAAGAAACTTCGAGTTTAAAAGCTTGTAGAATGCGACTCTTCGAAGTTGGGTACCCAACTCGACTGGCGCATTAAAAACCATAAGTTTCACAGAAGTCGGAAGAAAAATTATTCGGTTTTGGCTATATGCATCAAATGAAAAAAAAAACCATACAATTGATGTTGATAAGCAACAAAAAAGTATAGTCTCTTCTCTAGGCGCACTTTTTTTTTTTTTTTTTTACACACAACGCCATCTAGTCCCAAACTAAGCAGAGCTTGTACTATGGGTACTAGACAACTGATATAATACTTATATACTTTTTTTTTTGTAAGTACATACATATCATACATAGAAAACACCCAAACTCCGAAACAAACATTTGCAGATCATACAAACATTTGATCCGACCCGGGAATCGAACCCGAGACCTCAGGAACAGCAGTCGCATACGCTACCGCTGGGCCATCGAGGCAGTTACTTACAGTTACTTGAAAAAATCATTTGCTTATAAGTTTTAAAATCTGAAGGAAGGAGCGTAGGAATAATATGTATTATGTATTAAATGTTTAAGAATCTAGTCAAATTAGTTTTGACGAAAACTGATATTCTTTTCATCCGTGAAGCGAAAGAAAAACTTCAGCCGACCGTGGAATATAAATTGTTGTCAAATACAGCAAATCTTTCAGCGAGACTTGCTTGTAACAAGTTTATAATCGTTTTCCTTAATGTACACTTTCCGTTTCATATCGGATTGTAGTCTGATTATATCTGACGTTGCGTGAAAATTCTATTAGATTTGGTTTCGTTAATGGCTTTTTTTAATTGAATAATAAACGAGTTACAACGTGTACCTTTCTGATTTGTTTTGTTGATAGTATATATCGCTCTATTATTACTTTTTATAACATTAATACATCGCCTAATGTTTACTGATTTAATTATTTCCTGTGTTACATTTAGTTAATTTTTACATTTTTTGTGCGTGTAGAAACCCGCGTGTAGAAATCAACCCGACTAAAATCATACAGCGACTAAAATTTAGGAAGTTTTTATTGAGAACGGTAAATGTATCCAAAGTACTGCTATTTTTTTATGGTATAAGGGGCAAACGAACAGACTCATCGCCTGATGGTAAGAGATTAGTGCCGCCCATGGACACTCGCGACTCCTGAAGCGTCACAAGTGCGTTGCCGGCCTTCTAAGAAGGAGTACGCTCTTTTCTTGAAGGTCGTAGTGGTTTGGAAATACCGCAGGCAGCATTTTATTCCACAGTTTTGCTGTGTGAGGCAGAAAGTTTCTGGAAAAGCGCACAGTTGTGTACTGCCAACTATCTATAGATTATGGATGAAACTCCTATTATACATATGTATACACTTTGTCGTATAAATACAAAGATTTAATAAATATTATTAATTTGTAATGATTATTATTTCTTATGTAAGCAAACAAGTTTGACTATATTTATCATACTTGAAACGTGTCCCGTCTGGTTTGAGTTTAACTTTTTATTTCTTTTTAGAATTAGCCATGTTTTACATCATATTACAGGGGTCCAATAACTACACGAATCGTAAATAGTGGGGCTAAGGGTATAGCTAAATCTCACTACAACTCACTAGAGGGGAAGAGTGGGTCAAAATTGATACTATTATGACACTTATCACAATATACCAATATGCCTAGATAAGTTGTAAGCACCTTTCAATATATACCTTTGTTCATTATTCAATCTTGGTCAATTCTTTTTATGCGTTACATGGAACATGCATAAAATGAGTTGAGCTTTGCTGTACATAGCAAAATATAGGAACTAGTGAGGATAGCAAAATATGTAATAGAATTATTGAACACAAAAAAATTTGTTAACTCTTCTCTAAGAACTTGGCCAGTATCTTGAAATTACTTTTTAATACAATTAAATAGACCGCTTATAACATTTGATAACACCTTGTGGGAACACTTGAAAAAATCATTTTAAACGACAGTGAGATGTGTGCGTGAGCAAGTTTATATATACAAATATTAACTGCTGAATTTATTTTTACATCGACTTAAATGTTGTCGATAATGTTAATTCAGATTCACATTAGCACTTGACCACAACGACCTTGCTTTACGTTGCTTATAAATGAATTTGTGCGCCCCTCATTCCTCTATTATGATTTCATCAAAACCAATGAAGCTAAGAAATATGAAACCTCAAGTTCATTATATTCACCTGGATAGTGAGTAAATGCCCATAAAACTGAATTCAGAAGTAAACGTAAAGGTAGGGTGGCGGAATTTTATCACCACGTTTATGAGTCTACTGGGACGCCGAACAGTATAAGATTTCGTTTCTTGAACTACCGGGTAGTGAGGTGTGTGTATCGATAAATCACACTATGTTTTCCACACTTGTTTGACATCTTTATACTGACGAGTTTAACTACAGATCTTAAAATGTAGCCGGATCTCTGTGACAGTTGTCACTAGTGTCATTTTAGAACACATTAGTACATTTTACATGTGATTTTTTACTATATGTATTGTATTTCTTGTAGTACTTCATTTATGATAAAAGTGACTGAAAATATAAGCGATACAAAATAAAATAACTTGTTTAAAGTTACTTGAAAGGTTTCGTCTTTCGTCCATCTGCCACAGAGGTCGCCTATCACTGATCTACATTTTCCATTCTTTTGAAGATGAATTGGATTGTGTCCTCTGTCATACAACTTTAGAAAACTACTGGTGCTACTCCAGCTATACATTTCTAAAGTTTCTATAGTATAGTACATTATAAAACTAATTATCTTATTACTATGACAAAGGAATGATGTTGCGTTCGACATTTGATTGACGCTGAATTGGGCAAACTTTTGGTTAGCACCCGCATTACGATATGTAATCAGCATTATCCCGTATTAAGCGTTTCCGCAGTCGAGTTAATGCAGTAATTACTGCGACGGTATGTGTAGGTGATTCCCGCGCAAACTGTAATTAGTCTGCTATTAAACCGCATAGTCGTGATTTGATTAATGGCATTGGGGACGATCATGCGTCAGAATCGGTATACCAAGTAGTGACGATACCTTGTTTTTCGTTAATCGATATTTGTTCAGCACAACACTATCTCATTGGCTGCGCAATAAAATAAGGAATATACATCATATAAATTAAGATTGCGAATATTACGCCTATAGTTTTCGAGTTCATGTAATATTTTTAGATGAAACATATTTTTGTTTCAAATAATCATAAGATTTATAATTAGAATCATAATGTATTGTGTTTATTTGAGGATATACACGCGATCCTGAATAAGTAATTCAATACATTTTCCGTTTATATCATTTTTCTTCGTAGCTACTAAAGTGCCTTCGCCCTACGCTTCATTAAAAAGTTTTAATGAATTCGATGATGTGAGTAAATAAACTCTTACGACATTACATAACATATGTTAACATACATTGCCTGATGTTTGAAGGTCGTTGGTTGTACGACGATAGTCATTAAGGAAATAAGGATCTTCGTCGCTCACTAATAACCTGGTCCGTGAAAAGGTATCGTGGATGTAAATATTCAGGCGTTACGTAAAAAAAATATTAAAAATTGTCTCTGGTTTATGTTTCTATACAATTTGCGTTAGCGAAAACTCTCGTATATTTATAACCTATTTGCTTAATCTAGTTGTTTGTATAAAGAATCTACTTGACTTCAGTTTAATTAATTTAAATCTCATATAAGTTAATTAAAATGTCTTTGAATAATCCTATTAGTAACCGATTTATATGTATTTCTTTGAATTAGTTTTTTAAAAACTAAAATACTAGATTTTAGTTATATTCGATATTCATATAGAAATATTAAAATACACAATCATATGAAAATTACTGCATATTAATGTTAATTTAATACATAATGTTAAATATAAATTCGGCTATTCGTTTTCATTGCAGCACTAGTTCAAAGTGAACTTTTACAATCTGCGTAATAAATTTTTTATTACATGCTGCCAGTAAATTTTTAAAACTTCTATTAATAAACTAGAACTTTATTCACATCGTAATACATGAAAAATATTATAAAAGGCTCGGCCTCGCGTGTTTTTAAAAACTCGGACGTACGGTTTGTTTATAGTATCTAACGGTATATTTTTTCTTATGTTATTAACATATTTATAACAAATCTCTAACAAAAGTAAACAAAACACATTTCGTATTACAGGAACGTATTTATGATCTAGAAAACTGACAATTTAATTTCGGGTTATTAGTTATACATGAATAATTGGTTGATATTCGAAAGACTATCCATTATTCTCATCAATTGTTGCTCAAATTATCAAAATACGATTACCTTCATCTGAATGAAAATGGAATTGTAAAGGATGCGAAATTTAGATACTTTTTTTTGATAATTAACAAGTGATTAATTTAATTTTTATATATAAGCTGTAATTACTTTTTACTATAAACAATAACTTTAAGCTCTTTCATTTGATACCTATATTGGGTGGGTTGTTAAAAAACATGTACACCGCCATTTTTGTACGGCAGCCATTTTGTATAAATGATAATACCGATTAAAAATAATTGCATTGTCATAAAAAATAAAGGTATATTTCAAATCTAAGTTGCGAGACTTGATTATAGACAAACAGGAAACGAAATAGGTTTGAATATGATTTGAATGCATGCACTCTGTAAAATAAATTAAGAAACATAATTTTAATGCGTTTGCAAAAAAATATAAAAAAAAATCATAACTAATAATACACTTCTATTACACTACTAGAAAAGTAAGTATATACTTTGCTTAGTAATAATATATTATTGGAAAGTCTTTTTGTTAATGTAAAATACGTTAAAAATAAAATATTTGATGACGAAACTATGTTGATTATGTATAAAGAGAATCTTGGAGATGCCACTTCCTTACTTTTCTTAAGTATACCAGTAATCAGGACCAAAGGACCTTTTTGAAAAGTAGGCGAGAAAAGGAACCTTGTTTGCGAAAAAAATTACAATATTTTTTGTGATGGTAATGAATCTCAATACTTTTAACAGGACATCATCAGACAAAGTTAACAAACAAACTCGATTCCTCCAGTGAAGCCTTGAGGGTTCGCGCGTTATTTTTATTTTACCGGCGACACAAATTGAGATTCTTTTTTTTTCATAAAAATATTACCGCTACTTCCTTTAACAAACTTTCCAAGTGCCCTTATTGAATTTTCTCAAGTTTTGATAGGTTTTCCGTCGATTTCTTCTCTGTTGCTGGAAGTTGAGATGGTCGAATAATTTACGTAGCAAACATCGAGTCTGCTTTTATTTGCTATCATTAAGTGTCCCCTGATACTTCGGTTGGAACAGGAAATGAAAATCGATTGCTTCCTCTTCCTAGCTTTGTCGCATTACAAACAAAAACTTTGATGAATGTTGTTAAAAAACCAATTGGGAATTTGCCGACAGACGCTTTATTGACTGAACTGTGTCTCGTATCAATGGCGTTCTTGTGCCACAGTTTGCGTTTTGAACGTTATACGTATATCAAACACCATTAACTGAAAGTCCCACCAACCAGAATTATAAGATTAAACGTACTGTACGCCGTACTGTACTGTATGCCGAATCGTCCACAATATTTTCCTTATTTTTACTTAAGAAGGCCATATTCACCGATTATTGCCAGTACAATGTAATATGCAGTAATATGGAGTCTCTTACCCAGCCTTATACATTGTAACGTAATGTAGGACGAAATTGCTGATTGGTTATATTACAAGCTATAAACTAATTTTATCATCGAAGTGTAAACAGACTGTGAGTCATTTCTAAAAGTCAATAATGAATAAATGTACCAGCCAGTTAACCTAATTGAAATCTGAATGTACATATAGAGCTGACTAATCCAAGAAACAAAGGAGTATCTAACAACAATAATAATCGTCGATAATCTACTCATAAACTTAGTCATCTGTCTTTCATAACTTATATTTCTCTATGGTTAGATATTAGATTTAATACTTACTGCTTTACCATTATACTTAAAGTCCTAACCACGTCAATCAATTTTAACATTGTAGTGCGTAAACCGCTATTGAAGATCATTGGCAACTTTCCTCACTGTGGCAACTTCTAAGACTTGCTACTTTCTTACAGAGAACGCAACATATATTTTATGATAAAATTCTCTTAGCTACTAGAGTTGTAGGATGCCCTATTTTATTTAAACTCCTTCTAAAACACTATATAGTAGAATGTAACTGTACAATGCATCGCTAAACGATATTCAAATGGCGTTACCCACGGATTGCTTTGAATCTATAATTTATTTATCGTTACCATTTCACTTTTAGCTACTTAGATTATTTTGTCCTCTTTTCAGAACTCCATAATTTTCTACGCAACAATAGGTTTGTGTCTAATCTTTTAATGATCTTTATAGCATTCATACATTCACGACAGAGCATCACTATTTCGTAATTTCTCTATGGTTAATATAGACATGAAAAAGTTTAGGTAATTATAACCCAAATACGTGTGGACTTTTTATTAAATTTGTATAGCCTATGTTAGAAAGGCCATTATTACGAATATATTGACACATCATTCATTCAAATCGGTTTAGTAAATAAGGTGCTACGGTTGAACACACAGATATTTAAACATAGACTGTCAAAGCTAAGACTCTTTTGGCGCCACCGTAGTCCTTCTCATTTGTCCTTCGTGCCAAACACTCAATTGGAGTGTAGTCTGTTGTAGGTCGTAGTAAATTATTGGTTCTCAAGTGAACTGTTTTTCGAAAGTGATTTATGCGTGCAAACTAATTATTCACTGAACGTCACCGTGAGCCAAGTGAGGCCATCATATGTCTCTATGTCTGGAGCTGTCACTGTGCGAATGATGCACGATCTAATAATAAGGGCCCCTATAAACTAGCCACTGTTATTAATAAACGACTTTAATAATAACAGTAGAAATTACACATATCTAACTCCAAACTAGGTAGAGCCTGTGCCTCAGATTATAAATATATTTTTATATGGTCTGTGGCTTGTACTATTACTGATGAAAATACTTTTATATGTCTTAATAATCGCTTTTACAATATAATAGATAAACTAGCTAATCCGGCGAATTTCGTACCGCCTTATTCATTTTCATAAATATTTTTTGAATAACCGAATAAATTATTCTAGTATGCCCACGTTAACGTCCCGTAGGGCCGCAGTGTGTACGACTAAGCGGACTAAGAAAATGTAACACCTCCGGTTTTCTCAAATTTTTGGACGGCAACTGAACCCACCACCTCCAGTTTAGTAAACGACGTCACTGTTACTAAATCAGTAATTTTATGTAGGTTTCTATTAAAATTTTACCCTAGTTGTGGTTCAATTTAATATTCTCAATTTGTCAAAGAGCAAAATATGTTCATGAAATGTACAACTGTAAAGTAAATACTGCAACAATCATCACACGGGGTATGCAGATATTAACTAATTTTATGTAAAAATACTCGTCCACTCTATTCCCATGACTTCAATTCTGTTTAATGTTTCAAAATAATTCTTTTATGTGTATTACTGCGAGTGATACAATAAAAGATACATAGAATTAATTTTTATGAGATACAAAGTACATAGTGTATGTAGGTAGGGCCCTCAGTATTCCATTATTACACACGTGCGGATAACGATGGCCAACTAACTGACAATGATAATTATTTTGAGATAGTTCTACCTGTGCCTCTTGTTCAAATTTAAAAAGTATTCGCGTTTAAACAAATTTTGCTTCTCTCATATACAAAAATGAATTGCAGTTCGTTAGTCGTAATAAAACTCGGAAATGGCTAATTTTGGTCTTGAATATTTGTGAAAGTTCAGTGAAGGTAAATTCTAAATAAAATAATAATAAAAAAATAGTAATTTTAAGGCTATTAAAATACATATTTTAATAGTGTAGTTAGTCATATTTTTAATAAAAAGTATCTAGTATATAGTCTGTGTTATTTAACAACAGGTATTTGAATCAAAGCTATCTTCAGTGGTGTGTAAATAGCATTTCCAAGTGTTTAGTGTAAGTTTTACTGAAATTTAGTTGAAGAGTATAGTTATGTAACAATCAAGTAACATACGTCAAGTAACAGACAATTATTAAGTGGTTTCAAGTGGCAAGCTGCATAACTTAAGTGTATGTCTACTTCGACGATTGTTACGAGTATTGAGGGGAAATATAAATAGAGCAAAATGACGGCAGACATCAAACTGTTATCAGAAGTGGTTTCTTCTGAGTCGTTATGCCTTTGCGCTCTTAACGAAGCGACGCGCTTCGACAAGTTGTATTGGGTCTTAACACCACTATTGGTTCACGTGTGCACGTAGTGCGAGAGGCACAAATGATAGACTGGAGTGAGACAGAGCACTAGATGTAATAAGGGTGCCAATCATATTGGCGGTTAGTCAGAGAAAAAAAAAAGAAAAAAAAAACACCACTATTGGAACTTAATGGGAGATAGAGTGATTGGTGTTCTGTGTGCTGCTTGAGTTATCTACTTTGCTTAAAAGCTGCCGATGTTATAAGCAAAAAGCCGTTTAGAACAGAATTCTGATCCAATCGGTCTTATTTCTCTGCTATACACAAATAAATAAGTAAGTCTACAACCGATGTTTAAGAATTTTTAATTGAAAGATTAATTTTTCAAAGTCCTGATTACTTGGCGCGTCCAGTAAACTTTCACTTGCCTGAGCCTGAAGTATTAAGACTTTTTTATTACTTGTTACCGGGGAAATCCCTATAACAAACAAACTTTCCTGTATAGAATTTCTTTAGAAATTTTTTGTATAGCAATATTTCAACTCGCGCTATTCAGAATGACGCAATCTTAAAGCTATAACTAAGCGATGTCCTAAATAAAAGTGGTTCTTATCTCGAATAATTGTTTATGGCTTTTTTGAATTTGATTTTTTATTTCAAAATTTTTGACACATATTATCAATAAGACTACCGTATACAGTAACGAATTTTTTTCAAAAAGTTTAACGTTAAGACTAACATAAGACGCGTATAATATACGAATGTTTGACAAACTAATATAAAAACTGTCGAACCTACTGTATTCAGTTCTTAGCTTCTGATCCTGCATTCGACTAAATTTAAATTACAACCACTTTTTGCTTTGTCGGGTTCATTCTGAAATATTGCAGTACATTGGATAGACGTCAACCGGCATTTGATTGTTGAGTTTGTGAATGGAAACGAACAAAACCTTTTTGGGAATGCATTCAATCAATCAATGGAGCAAATGCCTCACGTTCGAAACTGGCACGCTCACTTCTCTTTATTGCTAGATGAGAGGCGGTCAATGTATTTCGTTAATGGTCATATTGAACAGTATTATTGACAACCCTCAAAAAGATCCATGAGCTTTGATGAAACAGCACTTTACAAATTAGCTTTTCCAACTTAACAATTTGTTGAATTGATAAACTGAAAATGTTTAGCTGTCAGTTACTGCTTTACATTATGATATTGTAGCTGTAACATGTTTTAAGTCAACAACATTTGGTCCGATCCGAGTATCGAACCCGTGACATCAAGCACAGCAACCCCATAAGTTACCACTGCGCACCGAGGCAGTATATTGTTAAGTCAACTTAGGAAAAATAGTAGTTATTTAAAATACGAAATCAAGTACTTACGGTATTTTAGCATCTGCTTTGCATAAAACTGGCTTCGTAATAAAATTGGTTATAAATTAGTGAAATCGTACTCCGTTCAAAGAACAGTAAAGTACGATTCAGCACACCCTAACATAATTCTGTTTATGCAAACCAAACAACAAGCATCAAAATCGTTCCATTTTTTGCTGATTAAAAAACACCATATATATTTTCAGCTCGTTAAAATCTCACCAACGGGAATAAACAGAGCTTAGAGAAGGGGTTTATCAAGTAATCCTGAGCAAACACGAGTAAACTCCAGTTTTGATACAAAATTTTGCATGAAGTTATTTTATTACGGACGTAATAGAGATATAACACTTTTACTTTCATGACACAAACCGATTTTATTAACCTCGTTCGGGTCGGCCCCTTCAACACTGTCAATTTAACCAAACTTTTCCATTTAACTTTAGGAGGCTTCATTTTTTTATATATTAAAATGTCTTTTAAAGAATAATGCCGTGCCTTGACAAATTAAATTTTGACGTTTGATATTTAGTTAGAACTTTTTCTACAGAGTTTAAAAATACTATTTGATTACTTTGTGTTGCAGTAAGTAGGTCTTAGAAACTGTCGCTGTAGTGAAGTTATTTGAGAACATTTTAGCGTACCTGGTATAGGTTAGGGTACACAATATATGGGTCGTGGTGACGCCATAATAAGGATTACGATCACCACTGTTGGATTGTACTCTAGCTTTCATCATGATAAGTAGAGTAATTATGGCAGTTACTTGTATGAAAATAATAACATCTAGACATCTCTCTCACGACTGTTTCATTCCAATTTAGGCAGAGCCTCTGTCACAGTAAGCAGATTATTAAAAAACACAGTTAAATATTTTTAAATACATACATGAAATAGTTAAGTAACACCTAGATACAGAAGAAATACATTTACAGGCAGTAGAGCCATGTTGATTACAACACGAACGGGACGGCTCGACAAGGGCAAGGCAAATACAGATTTTCTGTGCAAGGGCAGTACTACCCTTGCACAGAAAATCGACGTAAGATGACAACGTTCGTGCTCTCGTATTTCGTTGGTGAGTTCGAGGCTGGAGGCCCAATAATGCAGAAGCATCACTAGGCCGCCATAGTGTGGATCACCATGTTGCATTCTTGCATTATCTGCATTCGCAATGAGTATGGTGACCACCACTCTTGAATTCTTCTTATGCAGGATCCAAGAGTGGTGGTATTCGATCAGGCAGAGTAGAGTCATTTTGGCAAGGTCTTCCATAAAAAAAGGAAAAAATCTTACCCATCATACATGTTTGTCCTGGGCGGGAATCGAACCTACGAGCTCCGAAAACTTAGCAGTCAGCGCTACTAATGAAAAAATCAATAGATCCGTCAAAGGAACTATCTACTGTCGAAGAATAAAATAAATAAATATATGTGTATTTATTATTGACTTCAGAGGCCTGATTTTTTTTATATGGATTTGGGGACAAATGGGCAGATGTAGCGCCTTATGATAAGCGATGACCGCCACCCATGAACACCCGCAATACTTGAGGGGTCACAAGTGCTTGCCGGCCTTTGGAGGATGAGGTGCATATGAACAAAGCGTTTCACACCGATTCTCAGTGAGGCTGTGGTATCACTCTGGTCGAGCCGGCCCATTCATATCCAAGCGTGGCTCTGCCACTCGTAAAACTAGAACATTTGAAGCGCAAATCCGAACTTTGTACTTGCTATTGTAATGAGAATTTGTTTTTACGCCTTTAAGCCTTAATTACAGAACCGTTTCACAGAATTTTTTCATACACCTTATCTAAAATACATTTGGCTCTAGGAATACGAAAGAGAAAAAAAATGCATTTATGTTCGCGTGATACTGCAGATAAAAACTGTTGAATTATATAGTATATTGAAATTTATTTGAACCAGATATAATTAGTTCATCACAAGGTACAAATATCGCTTTAGTCGAACCTCTTACTTGTTCATAAATGAGTCTGCTTCTCTGCAAAATAAATTAATAATTATTTTTTAAATATTTCCGCACCAATTGCTACACGAATACTACAAAGAAATTTATAGGCTACTTTAAATCACTGAGCTGTGTTTAATTGCATAAAACCTTTCGTTATTATTGTTTGCTATAAAAGCTTTTAACTGAGCCTCAAAAAATAACAAAGCTCTTTCCGTTTATTACTATGTTCACTAGTGCATTTTACTCTAGCATGTTTGAAGTATCAATATCACAGATAAAAGCTGTTGCTAGCTCATATCCCTACATGAATGAAACCCTACATATTATAAAACAAATTCCTCCGACGGGTCTGTCTGTCTGCGATAAACTCTAAAGCTACTGCACGGATTTTAGTGCGGTTTTCCCAATAGATAGAGTGATTCTTCAGGAAGGTTTTGGTATATAATTTGTTAAATTTTTGGCTGAAATATAACGATATTAGTTGAAGACGTCGGTAAAAATTAAGCCCCAAATTTTCTCAGGGTAACATAGGCTATAGTAAATTATATTTTAAAGAGCCCGTGCGAAGCCGGGGCAGGCTGCTAGCGAGTTTATAAAAGACATAATTTATTAATTGAAATTATTCCCGTTTAGACCCGTTTCAATTTGAAAAAAACACGCCTATAAGTGGAAAATTCAGGGAGAAAGAAGTAATACAGAAGGATATGCAGTTAATGGCAATTAATAATAATAATAATAAATCGCTTTATTGTACACCAGATAATTAAGTACATAACTTAAAGCTAGGCATGTCGGTAGTACGATTGGCGGCCTTATTGCTCAATGGCAATCTCTTCCAGACAACCGTGGGATGGAAATAAATAAATGTATTTGAAATTCATCATTCTGAACTTAAATAAGTTTGATTTGAGATTTTAAAGTTAAAAGAACGAAATTTATATAAAAAGGCTTTAGGTAAGGTCAATATCCAACAATCAACATCTTTAATCTGATGTGATGGTGATGATGATGAAAATCTAGTCGCATTTAAGTAAGTGATAGTGGTCTAAAAGTCTATTATTATTCATAACTCAAAATGTCCTAAGAGTTTTGACACAAAGTGTAATAATAATGAACTGTTTGTAGTACCTCTAAATGATAATTGACAACAAATACAGGTGACTTTTACGTCTTTTTTAGAATAACGATATATCACTAACACCGTTCACTCAACTAGAAGTTATATATAACTAATAATAGCATCTACCAATATTCAAAAACGATCTGAAATACGGTAAACATTGAGTTCAGTCAAAGTTCAGAAGTATCGCTTGACTTAACGGCGAAGTTGGGTTTAGTTTCGGTTATTGAAAATGAACTTAACCTGCACATTTGTGTACTTAGAAGTTCTGAAAAATATCAATACCCGATTGAAAATGTATGATACTATTTGTATATTATTGTACTAGCAAAGCACAATGAATTTGGGATTTCCCTCTGACTTCAATCTTATTAACATTAAAGTAACCAAACCATGTTTGGCCTTACCATTAAAATGCATTTAATTAAATACCATCATACAGAAATCGGCGTTAACGTATCGTATGGCTTGACAAAAAATCCATTCATACATTCAATGCATTAACTGATACAACTGCAGAAACACTGCGCTTTAGCACCGGCGTTCCAT
Source organism: Hyphantria cunea (assembly GCA_003709505.1). Taxonomy (NCBI): domain Eukaryota; kingdom Metazoa; phylum Arthropoda; class Insecta; order Lepidoptera; family Erebidae; genus Hyphantria; species Hyphantria cunea. The sequence goes on from PKRV01000498.1 coordinate 310,129, forward strand.
TTACGTCTTTAATGTTTATGCTTCTTACAAATAAACTCGGTATCTCGTAATTCAAGTCTAAACCCCAATCAAAAAGATTGATTTTGTTGTAAAAGCCTAAGCTATTAGTGCGGCACTAAACTTGATTCGACGGGTAGCAACTCGAAGATTTGTTTCCAGATGAGCTGTCTACCGCACTCGTTCTCGGCAAAAATACTCGTGCGATATTGACTGGCCCGTAGAAGAGTTGTTTCTCTTGTTATTCGAAGTTAGACGAGTTTATCTGAAGTATTCTAGAAGTTTGTCAAGCTTAAAATATATTCGTTTTAAAATTTTGTATAAATTGCAACATTAGAATTTGTTGAGTTACGAAATAAAGGTACTCTGAGTTTCTACACTTTATTTTACTTTTTAATACATTAAACTTAAAAATTGCTTATGTTTCACTATTGTATCCAGCAATACTAAATTCTTCTAAATTAATATTATTGGTATAAAACATATTCATATTCGATCACTTTCAACCTTTTTTTCAACCATAGACAATTTGATTTTTTTTGACGTTGATTAAATTCGGATCGTAGTAACACGTATCGTGTTCATTTTATCTGCCCATCGTCCATTCATAAAGTTTAGAATTACTACGTAACTGTGATGTAGTCAAAACAATACTCACGTTTTATTTACACACTCTTACAAGAAAATATTTGATAAACTCTGTTACCGGTGTGCAATTTAAGTCAACCTAACATAGGAACAAACAATTGTAGTAGATATAACATGTCTATACTAATATTAAAAAGAGGTGGTTAAGTCAAGACTAGTGTCGCGGATGGTCGGGACGGGTTTTCCCCTCTATCCGCTTAAGAGGCGAGCCGCGAGGGGGCGACGTAACGCGTGGGCCGTACGTCGCCCAAATTGAGAGGATTTAACATCTAGAGATGGTGCCCGCTTCAGTGCGGGCAGGCGCTGGGAGGGGTCCGAATGGCGTAAGAAAGCAGTTCCCGGATCCCTCCCGTCTCAGGCACAGAGTGGCATACCGTGTGGTTTTAGTCGGTTCGATTCCGACACACCGCCCCGCCGCAAATCCCGGTGGGGTGAAGGCCCGAGGGGGTTTCCACACGTAAAAAAAAAGACTAGTGTAGTAAGTACTGAGGTTGTAAGGAGTTATCTCTGCTGAACTGATTTTGAAAAATTCCTTTACCAATAAATATATAATATAGCCAAGAGTATATGGAGTTTTCACTAAAGCCACTTCTATAGTCTGTCTAAGGTGCCCTACTCTGAGGACGATCTGGACCGTGTTATTTCAGGTTCTCCTACTCTCGTTTCATTGCTGTAGGTTATTAATACAGATGTACTGATAACTGGAAGGATCCGAACCCACAAGTATTCACTACTAAGTGGATGACCTGACTATTATTGACCATGACACATTTATGATTCCATGTGACACACGTTGCAAGTTTTTATTAATGGAATTCTATTTATGGAAGTTATTATATCAACACCAGCCAACTATTATAACTTTGTACTTCTGTGTGCTACGCTACTCACATATGTTTGTTCTAAAGACCCTGACACATTTTGCAATAAATGATTCTGAAAATTTAACGAATATGATTGGTGAAATAATTAAGTAGTTATACATGCAATGGTGTGTATTTTTATACAGTGTTATACGTCTTTGTATTATTAATATATTGTATTTTGCTACATTACCGCAGATAATTAGCACAGAGACTGTGATTTGTAATTGCAGCATATACTTGAGAACTTAACCAGGTTTGAGTCGAGATTTTAAAATCTAAGAAGAAAAGTACTAAACGTTAATTAGTATTTTATTTAATGTTTACTTTTTGAGTTTTAACACGTAAAATCAATATCCACAACATCGATATACTAGTGTTCATTAATGCCTGCTATTGGCAAGACATACCTCCTCAATAAATCAAGAAGAAAGAATTTATGAACCTTCATCTAAGAATACAGTATTCCACAAACGATCTGCACCAGTTACTTATCCGACTCGTATTATCTGTAGCAACGTAACGCTATCCCTTTCAACACAAATATAATAAATACTCCACCCTACTGTACTCTAGGAATCCAAATGTGTTTCTTATAAGAAAACCTAGGAGTTATTAGTTATTACTCTCATCTCGCGTTCACTTTAATCTTGGGAGGAAATGCTGGCATGGCAGGATTTGGGCTATAAATTAAATGTAATAGGATGGTATTGTAGACGTTATTAATAAGCCATGACGTGAAATATATTGCTTCAGCTTCACACATGAGGACTGCCCGACTGGATTCATGGACGGTCTTCTGTGTGACAGACGTTGGCGAATTGCATACATGACGCGAGTATCCTGTGAGAAGTTTAACATACGCTTACAAATTAGTTTTACATTGACTTATTATGGTTGGTTGATTTAAGGTTTTTAGACCAAAGATGTTGTGTTTAATCAACACAAGTACACATAATAGTGATATTTGGGATTTGTTGCTGTGGTTCCATTCCATTCCATTCTGAAAAAATAGTGTATGCGATAATTGTGTGGAATATTTTATGATCATAATTTGTGAGATGTATGTAAATATATTATTATTTAAAAAGTATAATTATTTTATCAACATACTAATTATTATTTCCTCGTTTAGGATCAGACAGGGGTGTAGAAGGCGAGGTGGAATTTCTAGACACTGATAACAATAAAATAGCCCAATATTCAGTTAAAATATTTTCAAAAATAGATCCGTGTGCAGGAGTTTTTCTTGAACACGGAACGGAACACGACCACAAACTGTCGTTCCATTGTATTTAATTAAGCGATATATCGTTTTTCTGTCAAGAACATATTTTTAATTATTGTATTACAAACGATATTTTTAATAAGTAGTAGCATATCCGGCTTTTCAAATTTAAAAGTGGCCGACATCCATCTAAGATGTTCATATTGTAAAACTGTGTTCTGTAATTTTTCAACTTGATTTATATATTTATAATACAGCCGAATGAATCAAAACTAGTTTTCACTGAACCGTAAGGTGATAATTTATAGATACGTATGCAATTTGTGAACAATAGTGTTGGTTACATATTCATAAATTTTGTCATACATTGTATCTAGTTATAATACAACATGTATGTATCTGTTTTTTGTTCCAATAAATAAAATAAGATAAAGTATTAGTAGATAATATGTCATCATCCTGAGCAAATAAACTGTGGAGGAACGGGTGTCATGTTCCTCCAACACAAAGGAAGGTTCTTCCGACCAGCCGAGGTGATCATGCCTGGCGGGCCACTGCCCAGCGGTTGATGTTGAGAAGTTTGTATATATGTTAATTGGTGCGAGAATTTCTATTGTGCGATGCAGGATTGGTAGCTTCTTCATACACTACGTTACTACGTGGTCCAATGTAGCTCCGGTAGGTGGTGTTGTCATATATTTTTGTTGCCGCTATATGTTGAAGTCGCCACAAAACCATACACTTATACCATTACACGGTTGAGCTCAATATAATGTTGGGAATATATTTGTTCTTACATTTAGTGCATTGGCCTAGTTGCCTTTAATTACAGAACAGACACACAGTTACGAAATAATAGTATTCCAAATGGATAACTATATCAAAGAACCAAAATACTGAATATATATACCTAATAGTGTTCAATTTTTAAGTTAATTTGGTTCCATTTGCTACTACTTACTCGTTTTTCATTCATTAACTGTAGTAAGGTACACTATTATTAATTCCAGCAGTCACACAGTAAGCAACCCGTTTCTCCTCACTGCTAAGAGGATTACTCGTGCACCAAGAGATTTCTAGCTAGCTAGCTTTTGTTGCTTGCAACGTTTCTTTGCGGATTTAAAAAGTTCGTTTTATTACAATCTGTTAGTTATAAGCTGCCGATGTTCAGGCACTAGTTCCACATTTAAAAGTATTCGAATTTCCGACTCATTGAATTTTCTAATATTATATTATATATTTTTTTTTAATTTATCTTATCTGTAAATGTAATTATAATACAAGCAAAATATTCCTATTACGATCTAGTCTACTGACTAATAAGTAAATTATTAATAATTATAATTTTGTTTTATTAATAATAATTATAGTTTTGTTTTATTAATTAGTAAATAAATAAACAAAACTATAAGACTGAGTCCATTATGACTTTTCTTATTGTCTCCAATTAATTGAGGACGCTGTTCTTATGCAACCCTGCACGATGCAATAGTAGTATTTTTAACCACCGACGCTAAAAAGAGGTGTTATAAGTTTGATGTCGATGTCTGTGTTTTTTGAAAGCCAGTTTCCATGCGGTGGTTCTTCGCTATGTTTGGTTAATATCGGTCCAGCAGTGTAGGAGTATAAGCTCTTTTCCAAAATGATGTAAGGCATTTTTGGCGCATGATTACTCGATAAAGTGCTTACGTAGAGGGTTTTCTTAAATTTTAGCTTGTTGTTTAAGTTTACTTTGCACTGTCACTTAACTAACTTAAAGGGTTTTATCCTTTTAAGTCACCTTGTATTTATTTATTTTGTAACCTGCGCCATAAGGATAGATTGTTTAAATATAAGGTTTATTGAATAAAATATAAAATGGTAAAAGTAAAATTATAGGCATAATTTTTCTGGTTGACTTGTTATTTCCACAGATCATATAAACATCATATTTTTATGATCTGAGGTTATTTCTTTTTATATTTTTTCATGACAGTCGCATTATGTCTTAAAATGGTTAAAGACTGTAAATCTGTACATATTCAGGGTGCGAACGGAGACCGCCAAAACGGCTTAGTGGTTTTCGCAACTGCGAAAGGGATGAAAATTTAAACTACGTAAGTTTTGATCATAGTTAATCAGATTTCATATGATAAATACTCTTAAAAATTCTTGATGACTAATGATTTTCGAAAACCAAAAATAATAAAGATATCTTTTGTTCTTGAATTGAAACTCTTTTCGTGTATGTGTTTAAATTTTAAAGTATCTCTCTCTCTCTCTTTGAATTCCACAAGCTTCTGAATAGGCCGTAAGTAGTAACTATCATGCATTTTTAATACTACAATAATACCGTGCGGCGTATTGTAATCTGTGACCTGTTTTCTTTGTCTTTTGTTTTAGGTATATTTAGCCCCGCTATACCTACATACAGTTCAAAAATAGAATATCAATTAAACAGCTATATTTCGAAACTCGAGTGCTGCTTTTCTATTGTGATTAAGGCCATATAGTTCTCAATTTGAATTTAAAAGAAGACTTCGTACCTATACACTATTAAAACTGAAGTGAAGTATTGTGTAATTTCTCAGATACATTAGTTCCCAAGATAGATTTTTACTACTAAATGCATATGAAAGTATATATATTTCTACCGTGGGAGAGCCACGCTTCGGCATGCATGGGCCGGCTCCACACCTCCTCCACGGCCTCACAAAAAACCGGTGTGAATCAGCGCCTGCGCTGTGTTTCACCGAGTGAGTGAGGATACCGGAGGCCCATAATCCAACCCTTCCCCTCACCCCCCTCCCTATCCCCCTAGGCCGGCAACGCACTTGTGATGCCTCTGGTGTTACGGGTGTCCATGGGCGGCGGTAATCGCTTACCATCAGGCGATACGACTGCTCGTTTGCCCACGTATCCATAAAAAAATAAATAAGTTATGTGGAACAGCTAGACTGATTTTGACAGTCCTTTCCCCGGCCTTTAGCTCATGATGAGAAGTAACTCAGACTACTTTTATTTAAGACTAGCTTCCCCTCGCGGTGTTACTCGCATTGGTTTCAGCGGTCGCCACACCGCTTCCTACTTCGCCAAGTTTTGTGGGTGCAAATCCATATAGGGCAACATTTAGTGTGATCCACAAATTGTTGTTGTAAGTCTGGGTGTTCATTGTGTCCGTTACATGTATGTTTTTAAAGTCCCCCGCTACACGCAGACTTTATTCCTAGTGCGGGAGTTGTCAGCATGACGGTGACGCGGTGACGCGAACTCATTAGATTTTCCCCTACTAAAAATTGATTTTCGTTCACCTAAAAAGTGCTCAACGCGCCTAAAAAAGTTTTCACTTCAAAAATACCTATTTGTATAATTCCCCAGATACATTTTGTTTCCAAACTTTCGGTTATCTTTGATAAATTACAAGTCCTGATGTGTTGTTACTATCCTTAATTGAATGATATAATCTACCTAATATTTTTCTTGAATACAGATAACATACAATATCTGTCATGTCAAGACAAAAACCAGACACGGCAGACCACTTCTAAACTGTCACAACAATGAATTAGCCTAATAAAATAGGGTCATGTCATATTATATTTAACTTCCTAATTCAAAGTAGGATCAAATTACGTTACCTGGAATATATTTTAATACTTGGGAAAGTTAATGCTGTTTTTAAACTTCGCTTTTTAAAAGAGCTTTTCTATAATAACCTTCTAACTAAAAATAGGAAGGTAGTAAATAAAATTTTGTTCCCAAACATCTGTCATCAGCTGAAGGTTAACCGGTGACAGATGTTTTTGACAAGCTTTTTTTTAAATTAAAACCTTACTTTATAATATTTATGGGCAATTATCGAAGCGATTTATACTTTTTTTGCCGTGTGTAAACCTCCACTTGTCATCACGTCCTCGGAGCTGAGGGTGAAGTGGTGTATTGGACACAAAACCACTTTAAACATACGGTGTACGGTCACATGTGAGTTTATGATACCCGGGATAGATAGGGAAGTTCTTCTAGAAGAACCTCTGTTTTCAGGAACTTCTTTGTAAGGTATTCGGGGTTCTGTTGACAGAAAACTACCGTGTAGTTAGCAAGCAGCCACACCACGAAAGTCAAGAACTAGATATCTTTTCAAATCAGAGAAACACTCGCGGATCAGTTTTATGTTGGACAAATAGGTTCCTTTGAAGAGATTTCTCCTTCCTCAAAACATTTCAAACCCTTTTTAAATAAATATAACGTACATACACAACATGTCATCTGTGCCATGATGTAATTATCTAAGCTTGTGTGTTCCATAAGTACGCATAGTTTCGTAATCCCATTACACAGCGCGACGAATATTAATTCAATATGAATATGCAATAACCAAATATTATTTCTACAATTTATATTCTTACATTTATAATTAAGTGTTCAGAAATATCTTATATTTAGGTAGGATATTATTTTCACAGAAGTACTCTTCTCAGATTGTTTTTTTTTTAATTGTATGAGTCCTCCTTTCTAGATTAATTGTTATTTTTTGACATTTATATTGGAGCTTTTATATATGAAAGTAGCGGTGTAACGCCTGTGGTGAATAAAAGCTACTTTTTTATCACCAACCCTGTTAATAGGGTAATTATGGTGGGGCGGTTTTAGTGATTCATATAAGAACCGTTTTTTAAGCAACCTCGCGTCATTTGCAGTTATAAAAGTTATTGCTGTAAATTATTTTTTTGTGATAAATTTAACTTATATTTTAAATACATATAGTATCGATTAAAGCGAATATTTTTTTGCCCTTGGACCCTTTATATTTCCTCTTTTTTCTTTTTCGCTTGAATTTAAAATTTGCTCATAATTTCCAAGCATCACATACCTTGCCTCTGCATATTTATAATTTTATAAATTGTTCTAGAACTTTCTACAAGAATGTCAGGTCGTTCATATTAGGGGTCGGTTCGCTATTTTTTTTTTTTCGTTTTTGTATGGGGTATTTTTGTATAAGGATTTCGTAAGTAAATATTTATTTTTCTCTAATAATCAAGAGTATAAATAATCGTTCACGCACAAACTGGTTCACTATGGCGGCCTGGAAGACATTTCCTATATATTACAGTGGAATCTAATTAAATGCTGGAGCGCTGATATTTTGTCAGTAGTTACGTGGATGAATGACAATTGAATACAGAAATTAAGACTTCATTTCATTAAATACCTAATCTGACCGATCATTTTATGAAGTCAAAGCTGATTTAGATTGGTAAATATTTTCGGAGATCTAATACACAACGCCATCTACTGCTTAAGGAAGCAGAGCTTTTGTTATTATTTTAATTCTAAACAACTGATTTAAATTATTTTACATAAACACTTTTTTTTTAATATCAACAATGATTAAGTTTGTGTTATAAAATGATTGTATTATATATAGAAAACACCCAAAATCATTTAATGAAAACGGGGAATCGCACCCGAGACCTCAAGCACAGCAGTCGTATACGCTATCACTGCGCCATCGAGGCAGTTTTAAACAGTTAAATACTTATATACCTACAGTTATTTAACGATCAAATTTATATGACTACCAAATAAAACGGATAATTGGTTTTTGTATTGACATTATGTACATTTCCGTTGGAGACAACCGTAGTACATTAAATTGTACAATTAAGACATAAAGTGATGCTAATTAGCTGCCATATTGTAATTTAGTGACATAATTTGCCTATTGTTCTGTGCTAGTCGCCTGTTAAACAAAGGTAGCCGTCAATAGTTCAATACCCAGTGCATGTCAGCCAGAGTTTATGGAGTAGCTCTAACAGTTTCGATTTATTGTGCGCCCGAGCTTGTTACCATCTTTACGACTTGGCATGTGTTTCGGGATAAACCTATCACAGTCTGAATCGGTATGCGCTAACCGTGTCGTGGCGCTTACGCTCTATACACATTCAATCATTTACGACTTCTAAAAATCAAAATGTCTGACTATTGATGCGGTTTTGTTGCGTCACTGCTTACCCAACTACGGACAAGTCATAAGGAACGTGTAATAATTTTGGCAGACTGTATGTTTTAGACTTTTTGGCGGGCTTTGAGCGCGCTGGACACGAGTTTCGGAATTTATTTTTGTGGAATTTATGAACGTGGGCTTTGGGATTCGTATAATTCACTTCAACGAATAAGTCATTTCCACGACCGGCTTAAAAGGGCTAGGACCCAGATTCGTAAAACCTAGTGATTAAAAAAGAACTGTATGTTCCGCCTTAGCCCCTAAATTAAAAGACCAGTTTTAAATTATTGAAGTGTCAATAGAGTCGTAGTAATGACCCGGGTGATACAAGATATATAAATTTTATGAAAAGATTTTACGTAATCCAATTTTTCAAACTTTTTCTTCCTTACAAAACAAAAAGTTAAAACATACATGTGCAAAATTGGTGCGGTATTTTGCTAAAAATACGGGTGAAAAAAACAATTTCTTAAAGTGAACGTAAGTAATGACACGTCAAGAATGTCGATTTGTTGAACTTACGCGCGGACGATATATTTGATGCAAACATACACTCTAATGTAGGCGGGATACTATATTGTAATCGCGGCTATTTCTACGACACATTGTGAATCGTGCGTTTATATAAAACATGAGTAATATTAAAGGTATGCAGTTTTAAATGTGATTTAAATAATACTATTAAAGCACCCGCTTGCTACATATCAACAGAAGTGAAACAACATTCACGCTGTTGCCACCAGCAAAAATGTTTGCCGACTATATTTATAATGTAAAACTGACATTTTTTCAGAATATTAAACGATTTATTTACCGATGACAGCTACAGTTTTAAGTTTTTTGAATGTTTTCACAAATATAACGGATCTTCATAACGGGAACATTAATGTTTCAATTACGATGATAAATTATTGGACTTCATAAATATTTTTGTCTTTCATTGTTTTAATTATAATGTAATGAATTGTTTAAATTTTTATTTAGTCTTCAAAAACACATCTTTTTTTATGTTGTTGGGGGCAAAAAAGCAGACATATCGCCTGATGGTAAACGATTACCGCCGCCCATGGACACCCGCAACACCAGGGGCGTCACAAGTGCGTTGCCGCCTTGGGGGATGGTAAGGGGGATTAGGGAAAGGATTTGATTATGGGCCTCCGGTATCCTCACTCACTCAGTGAAACACAGCACAGGCGCTGTTTCACACCGGTTTTCTGTGAGGCCGTGGTAACACTCCGGTCGGGCCGGCCTATGGATGCCGAAGCGTGGCTCTCCCACGGTGATATTCATCTATGTAGATATTTACGATGGATATTTATACGTTATACGTAAAGTACGATTATAACATTTAAAACTGGCGGTGACTGTCATCACTCGGCACAATTCAATAGACATTATATATACAAACAAACAAACAATAACCCATAATGTCCCACTGCTGGGCTCGGGTCTCCTCTCAGGAGCGGGTTAAGGCCATACGTCCCCACGCTGGCCAAGTGCGGGTTGGGGACTAGCAAGAATACCTTGTGGCTATGTAAATCTTGCCGTTGGATGTTTTTAAGCCGCCCGAAGGCCTCCAACTAAACTTCACGACTGTTATCGTATGATAAGAACCGGGACCGACTGCTTAACGTGACCTCCGAATCACGGAGACGCTCATGGTAACATGCCACCAGCGGTCACCCATCCAGGTACTGACCGCGCCATCGTTGCTTACCCTCGATGATTGTTTCTAATCACCGAGTGCAACTGGGCTATGAGCGACATTATATATGCAGTCAATGAATCTGAGTTTAAATAAACATGTTCTCTTGCACATCCATCAATATCCAATAATATACATGTATCTTACTTAAATACCAGTATGAATTTTAGTAAAAATATTGAGTATTTTTAAATCACAGGAACTTTCGGTGGTTGTTACCAAAACAAAGTTATTCTTTATCATGCATGAGCAAGTTCAAAGGACCAGTTCTAAGTAGTTCTATCGTGGCTTCAGAGATAAAAGTTTTATACGAATTACACTAAAAGAAAACATTTATCATTATACTATTTGACCTTCTACTTACAAAGCAATGGTTTCCACCTAAAAATAAGTTGCAAATTATATTGAGAGAATGTCATGTTTTTTAACGATATAACTGTTAGTAATAGTTCATTAATAACCCAAGAACAGTTCTCGTCCATAAAATAAACAGGAAACACCCTATTCGTTATATGACATCAACCTATTAAACTCAGAATTGTGCGGTGTGTTTCTGGCATTTGATCAAAGATCGAAATTCTTTAAAAAGCATTTATTGTTGTCATAAACGTCATTCACATCGGCCATTGTTGAAATTATAATTGTATACGTTTTTTGTTTACATTTTTTAAAATGGCGACACATTTAGGTAAAACATTTGTGTTGTGAAAAACTCCCGAGTAAATATGATTAATGGTATCTGTGAAATAAAAGCAGTATTTAAATATTATTCGTACATCTTATAACATTTAACAAGCTAAATTTCTGTGTGGAGTGAGATTTAGGCGGGAATGTTTTTCTAGTTGATATACTCAAAGATGGCGCTATATGCCATAATTTCTAGTTGATATACTCAAAGATGGCGCTATATGCCATAATTTCTAGTTGATATACTCAAAGATGGCGCTATATGCCATAATTTCATTGAAAAATTATGTAAAACCTTTTCTTTCTCCCTCTTGCACTCAAATCCAACACCTAATGTGTTATTTTAATCTCATCATTTATCTCTGTCTAAAGATGAAATTCATATTTTTGTTATAATGTTTTATTTAACTCCCATCCCATTAAATTCATTAGTGTTTTATATCCTAAGTCTTTCTTCGTATTAAGCATTAGGTTCAAGTCTTTATTTCTGTATTCAACTGTCATATATTCACCAAACCAAACAAAATATCAGCACACAATTAGATTCCACTGGAATATACACAAAATGTTTATGTTTATGTGGTATCTTATGAAAGAACACACTGGGTCACGATTATTTATACTTTTCGTTATTAGAGAAAAAAAATAATGAGAACTGACGAGACTAAGATGCGCCTACACCTAAACTACTGTATTTATGAGCATAAATTACTTTACCATTTTTATTAAAGAGAAGGAAATTCTTATTCTAGAAAGTTCTACTAACAACATGTCTCTTTTAAATACTCCTTAGGATACTGGCCATGGTCTACGAATATAATCTTGAGAGTTGCATAGCTATCGAAAGATCGGTTATATGCTCTCTTGTCACTCAGTCACAGAAATGTACATTTTGTTTTAAATAAATATCAATATTTCACACCTTCGTAAGACATAAAAAAACGTGCATACAAAAAAAAAACGCTAATGTAAACGGTTCTATGAGTTATTGTATTTATTTTAGATTTACTCTTTTAAGAGTAAAATATAAGCTATTTTAAAAGCGATGAGGGTTAATAAATAATAAGAATTTAAATGTTACTCGAAATCAGATTAAAATCATGGATTGAAGCTATAACATGCATAATTTTTAAGCATGTTATATTTAATTTTGACAGATACACCTGAAACCTTAAGATCATCAACATCATCAACAACCCATAATGTCCCACTGCTGGGCTCGGGTCTCCTCTCAGGAGAGGGTTAAGGCCATACGTCCCCACGCTGGCCAAGTGTGGGTTGGGGACTGGCAAGACAACGTTGTGGTTACGTAATCTTACCGTTGGATGTTTTTAAGCCGCCCGAAGGCCTCCAACTAAACTATATAGTTATCCTATGATAACAACCGGGACCGACTGCTTAACGTGACCTCCGAATTACGGAGATGCTCATGGTAACATGCCACCAGCGGTCACCCATCCAGGTACTGACCGCGCCGTCGTTGCTTGCCCTCGCTGATTATTTTTAATCACCGAGTGCAACTGGGCTATGAGCGCCTATTATATAAGATAATTTTCTCAAATTATTTTTATATTTGTCTTATACCCAAACGATGAGATTACTATTTTTCTATCGTTTATTTACGTAAATCTCTATTTTGTACTTTCTTTTCTTAACTTACAAACATTAGATATCAAAATAGAACAGCATTGTAATTGAACAACTCATTTCCTTAACACATAACTGAAATGTTCAAAACCATTTGAACAACAGGTATTTTCGTATTAATGCGCAATCATCACATTTGACATCTTTACTGACGTTGCAGTTCCGCGTTAATCAGCTTGTCAGAAGGATAAAAGCTCTAGTATAATCGTCTCTAATCAACAGAGTACCTTCGTGACGATAAAGTTATGATGTACCGTTTTACATCAAACTATCACCGTCCACTTTTCAACTATAAATCATAAAAATATTTTTAATCCTTAAAAATTTATCAATCATAAGTCAGTAAATGTGAGACAATAATGAACCTTAATAAACAACAATTAGTAATACTGTCTTTACACACTAATCACATTATTTAATTAATTAAAGGGAGTCAACTCAAGGTCTAAAATCCCCTGCCTGATTATCATATACGCATTTAGCATTAACAGTATAATTGACAACGTCAGAGGATCTCAATCTCACGCGTTAACAATTCATACTTGTTTGACACGCTAGTTACACAATTAGTGACGCAATGTGTGGCCTAAATCAGAGCGGCCCAGTTATTTCTAAGATTGAATTCAGAATGGGATTCGTATGTACGCGTCTGTTTAATATATATGTACTTGAAACACTCACGTTATCTGATTAGCTCTGTGGTTCGATTTCAAACCACCGTCTATAATGAACGTTGCTGGTCAGTGGTTTGTCTCCAATCAACGATGTTGATGATGGAATCATTGTCTTTGAATTAATTTTGAAGCAGTGAAAAGCATAAGTATGACTTTGAATTTTTTGTACAGGTTTTTGTACATGTTTTGATTTTCGTAGTTATTCCATTTAGGTTTTAATGCGAGATTGCCGACAGTCAAACTTAATAAATAAATAAATAAATTGTATTATAATTGGTAAAATCGAAATATTCAAATAAAAAAAACCTTTTAGACTACTTCAAACTGTGTAATAATGTTAATATCCAATTGGATTTAATGCGATAATATCTTTGATTTGCAGACAGGTATGCATATGTGCCTTAGAATTGAAGCACGAACCAGGTGCTACCTGATTAGGTAGAGGTTCAGTGGTGCACACCCGCGCGTCGCCAAGCACGTGAAACAAATGCTACTTCATCCAACCGTGCTTTGACAATATTTATTTCCCTTTTCCGTCCTTTTTTCATTTGGTCACAATAACAGAAATATTTTTTTTATAAGTTATAATAGAAATTACAGGTTATTTAGACTTTTAAGTAAGAATATATGTATGGTAAAACGCATTAACATCACATTGTAAAACAAGAATACATTTCCGTCTAGATTTAACACACGGTTTTACTGTCACATGAAAATTAAAAAAACACATATATGTGACTCCATGTTTTATGATATAATTGATTTAAATATCCTCCACATACTTCATTTCATTTATCTATAATATGTACATATATATAATGACATTAGAATTCTTGGTAACAACATAATCTTGACCACCTATACTCATTAAAAAAACTATGCTAGCTAAAACGAAGGTGTTAAAGGCAGTGGGACGCTTTTTACACCCTTTAAGCTGCTTTAAAAAACCCGGGATAATAGTAGGAGGAATGCTCAGCACAGAAAGGAAGAACCAAACTGTTTAGTTTGAGAGCGTATGATTATGTCTCTATGTTATTCCTTATTCACTATCGACTATGACTTGAGATTATTAATCAAGCAAAAATAACAGGGTTTCTGCCAAATGTAAAAATTTCTAAGACCCCCTACACAAGTACTTAATCGAGTAATCATACGCCAAGAATAACTTACATCATTTTGGAAAAAAGCTGATACTCTTACACTGCTGGACCTATATTACCAAACTTAGCTAAGAACCTCCGCAAGGAAACTGGTTTCCATATAAAAAAAACGCATCGAAATCGGTTCATCCGTTTGACAGCTACAGCCAGACACAAAGAGACATCGACGTTAAACTTATAACACAACTCTTTTTCAAAGGGTTAAAAATTAGAGTGAGAGATCAACAATTTAAGTGTAAAATTATTAGTTTAAACGTAAACGTGGAGATGATTCTATTTTGTGAAGTATAAAATCATACAGCGGCTGTTTTATTACATTGAGTAAATCTGTTGAAAGTTTGATGTATTTTTTTCAATATATTAGCTGAAAGAGTCAGTCTTTCAAATGGCTATTGTTTATAAGAATAGATAGTCAACCTTCGCATAAAAGACATTTTTACCAATTGAAGTGTGTTACATTAGTGTTTTTCTAATAAAATTAATCCTTTCTCTACCCAACCATTGTCGTTTTTATTGCCAAACAGTTGTTTATGTGAACGTAAAAACATCTGGAAAATTTTCTTCGATATATTTCAATAGTTTTTTTGTTGGTGTCGAGAATGTACTTTGCAAGAGATTCACGTTTGTTATTAATACACGACGATGAATTGACCCTTATCCGACGTACAATGACAATAAAAACTCTTTGCATGATTAAAAAAGTTAACCCAACGTAGTATAAACTCGTATATCGAGAGCAATAAACGAAGATTTTTCTAAATTCTTCAACACTTTCTTCCGTAGCAAGAAACGTTGACAGTGAAAAGTTGCATCGCAGCTTCGTGGTTGTTTATATCAAAATAAACTTTTACTTATAAATCTGTTTTCGCTTCGGATGCGTCTCTAAATTTAGAAACGTTCGAAAAAATACCCGAGGTCATTATTCAACAGACGAAATTAATCCAAGCGGCTGTTACGTGCTTCCCAACTAGTTTGAGAACGCGCTAATTCTACTATATGATTTCAATGTGACTTTTATAGCTGAAACCATGAAATAAGTTTTGTTGTCTAATTTAACTCATTTTGCGAGAAATTTATAAAGCTATTTAAGTGATCATTAGGCGCTTACGCAACTTCACTCAATAACAGTGATTAATGTTAAAAAGAAATAGCGAGCATTCGAGCAATTAATATCATGCAATCATTAGTAAAAAATCATTAGAATATAATCTTACCTTGGACCATTTAATGAAGCCTGCTCTGCATCTCAGATTATCATTTACATCTTCTTTTAAAGAACTATTCATCTTACTATCTTATAATAAGTATTTACTAAACCAAAAAATCCCTGGTTTCAAACATTTTCAAAGTTACAACGCTAAAAGGGAAAAATTCCTTATCGCTAGCCTTCTTCAAAACTTTGCTAAAATACTATCTTATTTAAACTAAACTGGATCTTAGCATTAGTTTTAGGGATTCAAATGCTAAAATGAGAGAGAATGAGAAGAAATTTCTGTTTTCCTGTATTTGTATTTTCTTGTTGAAGTCTGAAGAACTACAGACAAAATAAAGTAGTGTAAAGTACGAATTCCCAAATTTTTGTAGCATTCAATTATGAAGTTATAGAGCGGCTTATACATTAATTGTAGTTTTGTTCCCTATAGAGTCATTCCTTTCAATCTGAGCCAATCTCTCGCAAACATGTCCGCCAATCTTCATTATTCCATTGAGCCGACGCGCAAACCACTACTTATTTCTTTGGGAATATTACATTATCGTGCAGTAGCAACTAATGCTGAATAAAGTGTATTGCGGCTGAGAGTGTATTAAAGAAACCAACCAATCATATATTTTTTTAATCGTCATAGAATGCATATCTAGTACATTGCCATTCTCTTACCGCAACTATGCACCAGTGTATGCTAAAAAAACAGTTTTAATTTTTTTGAAGACGCCTGATTTCGATCAAATCAATTCAAAATAAGGATTTATTTTTTTTATTTATTTATTTATTCTACTTTATAACACACCACTAACGTATAAAAATTTGTACAGATAACATTACATGGTACAGACTAATCTACATTTAGTATAACAAGCGGTCTTTTAATTTATTTAACTTTATGATAACAAATTATAGGCTGCCTCGTTAATTTATTAAGATAAGAAATCCAGTCTAATTTGTTAAGTTTTATTTTATCGAATACTAGCGACCCAACCCGGGTCCGCACGTAAATCTTCTAAATTGTCGAATTTTCTCCACTATAATATGCATGTATCATTCTATCTTTTCCTGAAAAGTGCTTTAAAATCCGTTAAGTAACAAAAATTGAAACGAACGGGACAAGGAAAGAGATTTTATTTAATGCTATGTAAAGAATTTACGTTTGTTATGTCATTTAGATATATTAAATATGGTAGCCCGTCCCGGCTTCGTACGAGTAGACAGTGGTATTTACACAAAAATTTTAATATTATAATTTTTAACACGATCTTAGAAAACTATCCAAGCATAGAACACTTGACCAAGTCTCGATGTTTTCCTACCCAATTTTTTTTTGCAAATGTAATATAGCCCATGTTACTCCGGGATGATTTAGCTTTCTAATGGTGAAAGAATTTTTCAAATCGGTTCTGTAGTTTCGGAGCCAATTCAATACAAACAAACAATCAAATTTTTGCTCTGTATAATAATAGTATAGATTATTGAACTCTCAAATTAACAGGTAGGTATAACTTTTAATTAGATAACAATCTCATAGACGAATTAAAGTAAAGAGCGTGCCAATGTTAACAATAACTACTCTTTTCTTAACTCCCAATGAAACCCAGTTATAACGTTACAAATTAATAGGTACTGCGGGATCATCAAATTTGTCGCAGTATAATTTTAATTGTGATTAATTGATTGAAGTGTCATAATGTCACTAATTGGTGACATCGATGCAACAAGTAATTAATAAATGTGTAACTGTGTCAACGATACCCAATTAATTATTATTTACTGATATTTGCTATAGCTAATGAATGACAAAATTCACCGTTAATGAAAAATAAGTACCCACACATAATTTGTCTGAATATCTTCATATTATTGACAAAATGAAACTTGCGTAGTGCACAGTAATTGGATAAATGTATAAGATATTGAAGTATGCTAGCAACAACAGTACTTGAAATTATTTGATAATAAAATAATTATATACAACATGTCAAAGATGTCAATGCGTGACAAAATGATGATTGAAGTAAGATAGCTGATTATCATTTATCAAACGTTGTAAATAAAAACAACTTATATTTAATATCATCATAAACAGCATCAAAAAGTCCACCGCTGGACAAATTTTATCAAATATATCTTATGTATAAAGAAAAGACCTAATCAACAAATAAGATGAAATCTTCAGGTTTTATTTCTACGAAGCAAACTCGTCAATCCAATTACTAGGACCAATTTACAGAAATGAGTAATATTTATAGATTATACAACCTCAAAGAGAAACGCAAACTGCAAAAGAAAATAGAAGCTAGTCTATGAAATTTATTTTAAAAATAATTTAGGTGGTTCATTGATGTAAAAGTGAGCTAAACGATTCAAACAAGATGTTAAAATAAAATACTAAAGTGGGAAATGGAAGTAAACTAACTAACTAAAGTATAACTAACTTTAGTTAGTTAGTTTATATATAAAAAGCGAAGTTAAGTTCGCTTTTTTTTGCGCATTACAATTTTTATTATGGAATGTCGAGAAAATAGTAATCGAGTCCCCTGATAGCCCCTTGGGCACATACAACTAAAGAGAAACAGGTGAACTGCAAGGGTATCTCACACACTCCAGACAAAAAAAAACAATAGAAGTGCTTAACACTATCTTTTTGTGAGATATGTAATATTTCCTCCTAATATAAAGCATATTGTAAAGTCAGCCCGTATTATGTGTATTGTTTTTTAATGCGGCAATGCGTCCGAATACCACACACTGGTGGTTACCACACACAAACTAATAAGAACGAATGCGGGGAACCAATTGCACCTTTAAAAGGAAACCCCTTAAATTCCGAGCGTAATGTGTGCCTAAGCGTGGCTTTCCCATCTAAAACAAAAATTATTGTTGTACATTTTACAGTCTTAAAATATAGTTTGATCTCCGTGACAGATAACTACGAAAAGACCGAAATAATTTCATCATCAACAACCCATAATGTCCCAATGCTGGGCTCGGGTCTCCTCTCAGGACTGGATTAAGGCCGCATACGTCGTGGTCGTGAATTCATTTTCTCTCACCAAATCACAAATGAATTGCAATACATAATAAATATAAAAATTCACACCAAAAATGTATGTTATGCGTTCTAAAATGACATTAATGACAACTGTCACAGGGATCAAGCGCAATACTTGGAATACTTATATAGACGTACGTAGGTAGAAATTTACATCTTTGTAGCTTTACATATACCAATTATCCACTAATTGCGTATCATACATAGAAACATATTGGACAATATTCATTATAAAAGAGCCATCGTTAAGGACGTACTTACTTCTGATTAAATGATTCATAAAAGGAGCATTTTTTTGCGCAGTGACGTGGGTAAGGCGCCCTATCTAATTGGGCAAATTACTCAATGAGAAAAGGTCCTTATTCTATGGGGATCAGGTGGAACCGTCTTATTCAATACTATTAATGTCAGATCGGTGAAATGAAAAGAACAAAGTGTTGCTTTATTAATTAATTAATCATTATTGTAAGAAAAGGTAACTTTGAATGTTTCTTATTTTAAATAAATATATAACTAAAATGCTGAATGCCGTGTGGTGACATAACTAAAACACGTTAGGTTGGTTGCGGTTGATCAAATCAAATCTAAATGCGAAAGTTTGTAAGGATCGATGTTTGTTACTCTCACACGCAAAAATTGCTGAAGGGATTTGAATGAAACTGTATAGTAATATAGCTCACAATAACTCATAAGCTACTATTTATCGACAGCGGGTGGAACAGCGGTCAAAAGCTAGTAATAAATAAAGGAAGGATCTACTCGGAAACATCCATCACTTGGTTTTTTGATACTCCATCACAATGCTTGATGCAAGCATTGTGATGGACGACATAATCAATGAGCTGATTAAATTGTCGACTGCGGTATTACCTGACAGATCGTAGTCCCGCCATGGAAGTGCCTCGCGGTCAGACTGCTTCAATTCACTCCGTAAATATTATACTCCGTCAATTTCAGATTCAATGTTAATGCTTTTGTGTGAATGAATTAACTAATATTTCATATGTGTATAGTATTATTTAAGAAAAATGGATAAAATAATTTCTACTTGATCATCATCATCATCAACCCATATTGTCCCACTACTGGGCTCGGGTCTCCTCTCAGGAGAGGGTTAAGGCCATACGTCCCCACGCTGGCCAAGTGCGGGTTGGGGACTGGCAAGACAACGTTGTGGCTACGTAATCTTACCGTTGGATGTTTTTAAGCCGCCCGAAGGCCTCCAACTAAGCTTCACGACTGTTATCCTATGATAACAACCGGGACCGACTGCTTAACGTGACCTCCGAATCACGGAGACGCTCATGGTAACATGCCACCAGCGGTCACCCATCCAGGTACTGACCGCACCGTCGTTGCTTGCCCTCGCTGATTGTTTCTAATCACCGAGTGCAACTGGGCTATGAGCGCCTCTGTTCTACTTGATACTTTATTCATATTTCATACTGGCAGAAAAACTTTTAATTGGTGTTTACATACTTCACCGCCAAAAGAAACTCATGTAACTGACAGGTTTTCATATACCAAAGGAAATACGTGTCCAGTAGTTGGATAACGAGTTCCAGATGTTTTAGAGCTGAAATATGCAAAATCTAGGTCACATTTTGCACTTTTACTACTGCAAATGTTTATTTCTGTTAAAAGTCTTTTTTGTGACCTTTGATCCATAAATGTTAGTTTAATATTTATTTTTTCTTAATTTTAGTCATCAGTATATTTACGTATTGTTTATAGTTATGTAATATTCGTTAAATATATTACCGTGGGAGAGCCACGCTTCAACACGAATGGGCCGGCTCGACCGGAGGGATACACTCACACACCTCAGCCACGGCCTCACAGAAGACCGATGTGAAACAGTGTTTGTGCTGTGTGTCCCCGAGTGAGAATATCGGAGGGCCATACCTCAACCTATCCCCTTGCCCATCCCCTAAAGACCGGCAACGCACTTCTGACGCTTCTAGTGTTGCGGGTGTCCATGGGTGGAGATAATTGCTTACCATCAGGCAATGAAAAAAGCATCGTTTTCGCAATTACAATCTTTACTTTAGTATTAGCTGAGCTGTGAAATTTCGGTAAACGTTTCTAATTATAACTGATGCAAGATAACATTATTTATGCTGACATATAACATAACATTGATTGAGTAGTGACGATGGAAAGTTAAACAGTATATCTTAATTTTTATTTCTTTTAGTGACATACGTAGTATATTTTGCTCAAGTTAAGTATCACAATAAGCAATTGATACCAACACTTTTGATCTTTGAAGAGCCCGTCGATCCAATCTCGTTGACACTTGAAAATATTTTTGTCCCGTACATTTTCACTTTTTAATAGCAAACAAAAAAGATGGAGGACTTAGGAGGCACCGTAACGGGGGTAAACGTTGCTGGCTCCTTCCTGGTTTTAATGAGATCGCCAATCAGCTGCGAGGTCCCCCTAGCCCGGTGTGAGCGAACAATCTATTTTAAAATAAAACAATGACAGTTTAGAATCTGTTATCAGCGTAGAATTCCCTTGCAGTTTAAATATTTTTGATACCATAAAGTTTATTATGCTATTTCATGTTATAATTTTGTTTAATGAATGCACCAAATATCAAGTCTATTCAAGTAGGTAATTGCATTCATGTGGCGGATTAGTATATTTGTTTTCCGTTTTGAAAGCAAATAAACTATTATGTTTGTGTGTTTGTTGTGCATTGCTTTGTTTTAACCTATGTCTTTGTATATTTTGAGGTAGGAAACGACATTAAATTTTATTCATTTCAAGCACAAATTATCTACACTATGTATAAGGATTTCGAAAACCTCCAAGGCTGAGTTCTAATTATTTTTCAATTGATTTTTTTTTGGGCTTTCTTTTAAAATAATAAGAACAGTGCGTGTTGTTTCTTATCAAATACAAGCCGAGCATTATTTGCGGTACAGTAACCGCAGGTAATGCCGCAGAGCGAAGCTAGTCTAAAACAGAAGACTAAGTTACTTCTAATGCTAGTGAAATTCTCATCTAATCGGTCCAGCCATTCTATAAATTACCCGGAACTAACAGACCGACCGACATAAGTTAAAATTTTATTTTATGTAAGTGCTAAATACACTTGTATGTGTATTAAGTGAAAAACTGTTAATTAGAAATTACAAACAGACACTTCAATTTTATCTATTTGTATAGATAAATTTGTTAATAATTAGTCAGATCAATATAAAACAAACCAACAGATCATATACACCTAAGACGTATCAGCGCCTATATGAACTGAATTATAATATATCAGAGAACCACTTAACGTCCACTCAGATGAATATTGTCTATTAATCTTGCACTGTAACAGTTCATATAAATGTGCTGTGAAAGGTTCATTTGCAATTGTCAGTGTTGTATGATTGATGGCGATGCTGTTTGCAGGTCCAAATAAATGCGATAAAGTTTATACATATGTATGTTTTGGGAGCATTAATCCCGCTCCAAATACTGCTACTATAACGAACAAAGTTTGAAGCATTGTGTTGCTTGAACTTGTTTGTGCCACAATGATGCAGTTCACAAAAACAATCTAGGAAACGTACAGTTACTAATTTTGAAGAGGCCAACAGAGAAAATGATCTATTTATCTTAGCTTAATGATGTATCCAACAACGATGAGAAAGAAATTGTCAATGAAAATTTTTCTATGGTGGCCACGTCATCTTCAACAATTCCTTTCCTACAGTAATTATGAGATATTGCCTTGCGTTTTTCGAGTGGTACGACCACGCCATTTAAATTCTCAGACTAAAAGCTTCGCGTCATTTACACAAGTAGCGTCTATTTTGTACGTTAATTTGAAACGAAATTCGCAATTCTAACGTAGCTCACTAGCGTTGTAACTACTTTATAGAAATGCAAATAAGTTCGTTATTTTATGAGGACAGCGTTTAGCAATTTATATCATTGGCCTATTTTAAATTATAATATGAATGGACATATTATGATGAGGTTATGTTTATCACATTGACAAAATTGAAATAAACAAATCTAATGCAAAGTGGTAGATAGATAGGTACTCTTATTGCACACAATAACATGAAAAATACAATGAAGACAATAACAAATAAAAACAGGGGTACAATGGGCGGCCTTATCGCAGACTGCGATTTCTTCCAGGCAACATTAGATGGCAATACTATTGATTTGTAGTTTGTGGTGTACATTTATAATTTGCGCATAAAAGCCTACACATAACGCAATTACACAGATATATATATTCTCTAATCTAGTGATAAACAATTTATAATATTAGTGGCGACTAATATTATAGATTGTTTATCACAATGCTTTAGATTTGTTTAGAGACAGACGTGTCTTGGTGTTTGTTGCGATTCTGAAACGGCTGGACCGATTGTCATGACATTTTGTGTGCATATCGAGTAGGTCTGAGAATCGGCCAACATCTATTTTTCATAGATGATGATGTAGATTTTTCATAAATGACTCTAAATGATAAGTATTTATCCTTCAATATTCCTTTTCTTTTTTTTTTTCTTTTTTTCAAATCGCAAACAACATTTGCCGGGTCAGATAGTAATTTAAAAATAAAGTAGTACATTTATTCTAAGAAATGAATACTTCAGATAAAGTTGTTACTTATTTAAACAACCGGGCAGTTTTGAGTTACGGAACCCAATGACTTCCATTTCGTCTGCAATATAAAAGTAACTCTGTACCATAAATACTGTGCTCACCCTCTCAGCTAAAAATAAACATTCTTGAATAAATTATTTTGTTACCATACGGCATTAAACCCGTAGCCATAACACTGGTTTTATTGCTAGATTGCTGCTTTAAAACAACTGCGCCATCAATTATGTTTAAATTCCTCTTCACAACGTAATGATAGCATAGTCGAGCGATGATTCTGATTCTTATAGAGTTGCGATTAAAATGCACAATTCTTTGGCGTCCTGCTATATTGGGATTATCAAGGAAATGCACAACTTGCCAAAAATTCAAATATTTGGATGTTTATTAAAAACAAACTACGTTCTCTCATTATATGTGAAATGCACCGAAACAACAACACCAAGAACCACTCCTGAATTTATTATTACCAGCTGATCAACATATGTGCTTAAATTTTCATGCTCACTGTTATAAATTTGAAAGTAACTCTGTCTGTTTGTTTGTTACGCTTTCACGGCTAAACCGCGGCATTGATTTCAATGAGATTTGGCATAGAGATACTTTGATTATTGATGACTTACACAGTTTTTAATCTAATCTAGCGTAAATATTCCAAATAAGTCAAGTGCAGCATTTGAGGTTGGGTTTCCTAAAATGTTGATAAAGATACCAATATCATAACTATTTAAATCATATCTACTCACCAACGCCTCCCTTTGTCTTCGATACTTAAGCACTCTGGCATCAAGTGTTGGATATCATCAATGCACGGTTTTGGTTCTGAATCTACTAAAATTCTGTCAGGACAGATTCTGGTTGGTTCGAGCCCGTTTCGCCGCTACCTTAGTAAAATCGACATACAAAGCGACAGTAAAAACTACAAAATGCTAAACAAACGGTTGATCTAGATAGAATATGAATACAACTCCAATTGAATCCATTTTTAGTAACACACAAAGCCGGCGTGGGCAAAAATATTCAATATTTGTTTCCTAAGCACTTACAATAAACTAGGTTTATCAGTTATTCCTGAAAACAGCGTTTTTACACAAAAAATGATTCTCCGAACTTGTAAATGGCTAGATTAAAAATATACAAGAAAATAACAAGAATATAGTTAGAAATCTCATTTATGTGATGTTTAAATGCTCCAAAATTTATTAATATAATAAAACCTGAAGACAAGATTTTTATTACTTCAACATCGTTTGCGGGATGTGAAAATTTGTTTTGCTATTTGTGAAATTGAAAATTAAAGATATTTCTAAAATAGATGGCTGTCTTTTGTAGTTTATTTAAATGTTGTTTGGTATATACCACATTTCAAATCCGTAAAATAACTTAATTAAATAAAAAAAAAATCACGGTTCACGATTGGCGTGGTTTAAGCGTTCCTAGATGTCGTAATAAAGCGGTTCCCGGATGTCTCCCATCTCAGGCACACAGGCCGAGTGGCACACCGAGTGGTTTTAGTCGGTATGATTCCGACACACCGCCCCGCTATAAATCTCGGCGGGGTGACGGCCCGTGAGGGTTTTCACACGTAAAAAAAAAGTAGCGTTCGCCACACAGTTTCCTACAGTGCCAAATGTTGTGGGTTTAAATCCTACATGGAATAACACTTTGTGTAATCCACAAATTGTAGTTCTGAGTCTGGGCGTTTTTGTGTTCTTTCATGTATGTTTGTTAAGTCCCCCGCGACACAGGAAGTATATTTCCAATGTGAGAAACCGTCTACTCGTGACCACAACCGATATAACGGGTCGGGATATAGAAAGTATGGTAATCTATATATATAAAAATGAAACCCGTTTTTCTTGGTCACGGCATCATGCGGCGTGAATGGCTGGACCAATTTCACTAATTCTTTTTTTGTTGTATTTGTTATTATTAGGAGAAGGTTCTTACGGAAAAATAATACTTACTATCAATTAAACTATTTTTATAATCAATAATCACAATATTTTCAAGAAAAATAAGATAATTACATTGGGACATGAACCTTGACGCACTCCGTCAGGATGCTGCGGGAATCGATTGGAGTTTTCTGTCTGAAATGGACTCAATTGATAATAAAATCAAGTTTTTTAATGAAAAACTAACCAGCCTCTATGACGTGCATGCACCGGTTCGCGCAGTAATACTTAAACATTTACCCGCCCCATGGCTAACAGATGAAATCAAAAGTTTAATCTCAAAAAAAGCTGCAGACAAAAGCAAGTTTAAGTCTAGGCCAACACCTAGCAACCGGGAAAAATATATCAATATCCGAAGTCTCTGCAGTAAGGCTTGTAGGAAAGCACAACGCCAACATGTTCATAATTCGGTCGAGAACGGAGACCCAACTAAAATTTGGAAGTTTCTTAAAACATTAGGAGTTGGTAAGTCACATTCGTTTTCAGATTCTAAAAAAATTGATATTGAGTTGTTAAACCAACATTTCTCCTCTTCGTCCAAATTTAACCAGACTAGTAAGACAAATACGTTACAATATCTTTCTACGCTTCCAGCTCCTCATTATCCACCGTTCTGTTTTAATCAATTGACTGCTTGTGATGTTAAGAAATGTATTATGTCCATATCTTCTAACGCCGTTGGAAGTGATTGTATAAGCCGTAAAATGATCCAGCCAATTCTTGATGAATTGTTACCTGCACTTTGCTGTATTCTAAATCACTCCCTTTTTTCCAGCACTTTTCCGGAGATTTGGAAAGAAGCACTTATTATCCCACTACCCAAAAAGAACAACCCTAAATCCTTCTCCGAATATCGTCCCATTTCCATATTGCCTTTCCTTTCAAAAGTTCTATATTGCCTTGTGNGATCATCTGAATCTCTGGAACTGGCAGTACCAACTCATATTACAAGATTCTACGATAAGTCCTTTACGCTACAGGCTGTCCGATTGTGGAATGCTTTGCCGATGACTATACGGCGTGCCAAATCTTTGCCGGTATTTAAAAAAATGGTCAAAGATCATTACCTGTCATTATAGTCTGTTATGTGCCTAAACATATTTTAATATTACCAGTCATATTGTTTATTTATTTTTATTTTATTGTTCAATAGAAATGTAAATATTTAATTTTTGTGTATGTCACTGTTTTATTTATTAGTATTAACATGTATTATGATATGTGATTTTTATCTTATCATTCACTTTATAGAATTCACTTTTAAACTTTATATTTTTTTTTTCTTTTCGCTTTTCGCACCTAACTGCCTATGGATCCCTATTTGTTTTTTTTTTACCTTTTTTCTTTTTTCCCATTCCAAGGTTGCCTGGAAGAAATTGCTTTTTAGCGATAAGGCCGCCATTTGTACACGGTGATTCAATTGATGTATTATGTAAACTATATATTTATGTAAACTGTTATATCTGTTGTACAATAAAGTGTATTCTATTCTATTCTATTCTATAATTAGTATCACAAATATTTTTTCCTTAGTTAAATTATATGCTTGAATTTTTTTTCGAACTCGAGTTAGAGAGAATTCAACTCGAGTAGATTCGATTTATGTCCAACTCGGTTAGGTACTCGAGTTAATCATCACTAATCTGTGACATCACACCCATAACCGCGCCAACAAAGTTAGGTTAGGTGACTTTATAAAGTTTTTGATAAAGTTTGTTTTGTTTTAAGACTAAGAAGATTTTTGTTTGCTAAGTATAGCGAGCCCAGGGAATTATGGATTCATTTTTATATGGAGGATATTATAAATTCCAGTTCAAATTGAATAGGTACTCATACCTAAGATAGGTCAGCTATACAAAATAAAGTAGTGCATCATTGCTACGCTAAGGCGGTACGAAGTTCGCCGGGTCAGCTAGTGTTTTATATAATTGTATCTCGAATAAGTGTCGCTATACAACAAAAACTATTCATAATGGAACTGCTCAGAGATTTTTTTGCTATCACAAACTACGGTGTTAAGAATTCATTATACACCGACAAACGACAAAAAACCGATTTAATGAGTAGGATCTCACACTAATTTTATTACCTGTCCATACAGTGAGTTAATAATAAACCAGCTTCACGTAGCCGACATGGTTGAACTCTCCACGTCATACAATTCCTGAAGGGTATAGAAAGATATGCCTTGGAGAAATTATAGTTAACAAAATAAGGTCATAAAAATTCCACTCCCTGGACACTGGTACGCTAATACCAGCTTCCCTTTGGATCAGTCGCATCTTCAGTTCACAGGACATAACTGCCTTCATAATTGACAATTCTTTACTGTAAGTTTTGGTAGAACTTTTTGTTTCCAACAGTCTATGAAATTGTGTAAACTTTAAAAATGCGCACCCTTATCTTAAAAGCGTATCCAGTAACCCGTGTGTTCGTTTGCATATAATATACTAGCTTTTGTCCTCGGCTCCGACCGTCTGTATGTCTGTAATCGGGGTGAGTATTAACCCTATGTCTTTCCTCATGATTTAAAGGATCTCCATTATAAATTTCATCCAAATCGCTTAATCAGTTCTGACCTGAAAGTGTAAATAATAAGTATGTATAAATAAATTACATTGACCAACCCGGTTAGGTAGTAAGGCAATTAATTTACTTCATTCCCAGACTCTAATCAAAATCTACTTCTACGAAAACTCTGAAGTGCCACAAGTAGATGGCAATAGTGAAGGGGTATCCTCAAACATAAAATACATCAATAGTTATTGTATAATACTTATTATAGATATTCCCACAGC
Organism: Hyphantria cunea; assembly: GCA_003709505.1. Lineage (NCBI taxonomy): Eukaryota > Metazoa > Arthropoda > Insecta > Lepidoptera > Erebidae > Hyphantria > Hyphantria cunea. Next base: position 338,365 of record PKRV01000498.1, read on the forward strand.
ACTTAATGCCACAGCACTCACGCTAACCGTCAATACATAACAACACATAATATTGAAGTATGTTTGTTACAAACACAATATGAACGTTCACAGAAAACAGACGACAGCTTTATATAGCTGCCTACGAGTGTGAAAGGGATGGGTGAGTTATGATGTACCGTAGTAAAGCGGCTGCATGGACGCAGAATTAAATTGGCCCAAATTGACTTATATTAAATTAAGGCATTCGGTTTTGTGCGCTCCCCTGTCTCCGTACAATGCCATATAATATACAGGGCTGTCACATAATAGTTGTCTATCAAAACAATTGATGATTCCTAATTAAGTTAGTAAATTGACTTCATTGGATGAAAATCGTTTGTGTAAAATTAAACTACCCTTTAATAATGCTCAGTTTAGCGGCACTATGAGCACCAATCTGACTGATTTTATTTAATCCATTTACTATTTCTTGCCATATATAACAACGCGGTCGTTTACGTAAATGAATACGACTGATTTGGTAATAATTAATCTTTACGTAATATTTAATTGATTCTATTAATAGCATATATGGAAGTGTGGAATAATGTAACGTTCAATGGGAATGATTAATTTCTCAATTAGTGTTTTTGACAACCCTGAGGTTCTGTGATTGTTCAGATACATTTTGATGCCAATTAATTTGCTTGGATTTTAAGTAAGTGTTTAATTATGCTTGGGCGCTCCCACAAAACGTGAGTAATTATTTTAATTTTAAGGGTTAAAGGGAAAAACGGAACCTTTATAGGATCACTTTGTTGTCCTCTTATTTTATATTAGTGGTATTAGAATTGAAAAAGAACAGAACCTCTATCAATATTTAAAAAAAACGATCGTAGAATCAATAAATTTTACAACAGTTTTCTTGACTAATATGAACTAATAATCCCTTTAATGTAGGAAGTCCAAACTTTGTTCATAAATATGTTGGCTTGACCATTCGTAGATTTTAACTGAACAAGTGATATTATCATAACACAAATCCTTTTTTTTAACGTGTGGATGCCTCCTTGGGCCGTCACCCCATCGGGGTTTACGGCGGGTTAGTGTATTGGAATCGGACCGATTAGAACCACATGATGTGTCACTCTGCGCTTGAGAAGGGAGGGATCTGGGAACTGCTGTCATTACCAGAAATCTTCCAGCGCCTGCCCGCACTGACGCGGCGACTACTGCACACGCGTACGTCGCCCCCTCGCGGCTGCCACTTGAGCGGATGGAGGGGAAAACCCATCCCGTACACTCGCGGCCACACTCAAGGCGGCATGAGGTGCTGGTAAGCGTGCCTACGCCCGGTTCGCCGGCAGCAAAATTGAAGTTTGTTCTCTCGTGCCTTCTCCGCCGCCTCTTTCTGCGAGATTACGTCTTGGCAGAAGGTTGCGACCGCGGTAAAACAGCTGTCGCTACCGGCCATGGAGTGTATGACGGCCAGTAGCGAGAGATCTTCTCTGATGACTGCAGTGAGGACACGACGCTACGACGCCAAGGTAGGGCAAACCGCCAGCGGGTGCTGTGCTGTATCCTAATAGTACTCGCAGTGGTGGTAGGCGGGACTCAGTTACCTCCTAGGGGCCGACTGCAGGTACTTTCCGAAGCAGCCGTGCCCGGAAAAGGCCTGCGTCAGTTGGAAGGAAAGGTTCCTGTGCTGCCGCCAGGCCCACTCAAGGATGACCGGCTGGAGAGCCTCCACGGCAACAAAGCCAGCACGTGGAGTCTTCAGCCGGGACGACCAGCGAGCCATCGTGTCTCGCTTCTTCAGTAGGACCAGTTTCCCGCTTTTCCAACACTCAGGAAATTGTCCGGACGCCAAGATAGCGTCCAATACCTCCCTGAGGCATTCCGACATATGGACGAGGGCTCGTGCCAGCACTCGAGCAGGTGTCCTGTCAAGCCCGGGCGCGGTGTTCTTGGATCGGATCCGTAGAACATCCGATTCCCTAACGGGCCCAACACCATCCTCTCCGTCCCCGTCGTCTCCGACCGAATAGGCTATCGACGAAGGTGTGTATTCTTCCGCTCGCTGCGGGAAAAAAAACAAGAAAATGCTAGTAAATCTCCATCATTACAAAGCAATGTTTCTACGACTAAACATTATCCCCGCAAGCAAAACGTAGGTACATAACAATAGCAGTGCAAGGTAAATACGACTCGCTTTCCCGCAGCTTGGATTTATTTCTTCTTTGTTACTTTTATTAGAGAAACTACTAATAGTCATTAAGACTTACAAAGCAAAAATAATACATCAGCCTCATTTTCGCAAAGCTTGGTAAATTATTATTTCGATACCTAGTTCGTTTGAGTTAGCTATTTCCTTTGTAGGAATGAGACTTATTTTTCTTTCATTACTTTAAAAAGTTTGTAATGGTCGATATATGTGATTCTCTCCGCATGTAATTTAATAGCACATTACATTTTTGTTTTAGAAGAGAATCCAGAATCACGATTGATACAGCTCTTAATCAAAATGCAATGTTACAAGAGAAACTTGATACAGAAAAATCTCCCTTTTAAGTACAGACCTGTGTTCACTAACTTATTATAGGATGTTGATGTGGTATTATTACAAAAAAAAACATCTGACTCATTTCTGGTAAGTATAAACATTTGATTGTTTTTCATATGAACAGAATAAATAAATAAATAAAATAAATATTTCGGACATCTAACACACAACGCCGTCTAGTCCCAAACTAAGCAGAGCTTGTATTATGGGTGCTAGACAACTGATATGAATACATAAATACTTTTTTTTTGTAAATACATACATATTATACATAGAAAACACCCAAACTCCGAAACAAATATTTGCAGATCATACAAACATTTGATCCGACCCAGGATTCGAACCCGAGACCTCATGGACAGCAGTCGCGTACGCTACCACTGCGCCACCGAGGCAGTCAATAAAGACAAACTACAGTTATTTGCATATCTCGGAAAGTCACTTTTCACTAGTGCCTCGCCCAGTAAATATTACATCAACAGCCCTGGTACGACCATAAAGACTTGTAAATTTTTTTATTCTGATAATGGAGCATATGTGATTTGCATAATATGGAGAATGATTAAAGGTATTGCAGCTATGTTATTTGTGTTTACTCTATTCATATTGACTTTTGCCGCCAGTCAGAATTTTTGTAGGAAAACATAAAACTGTCTTGTCTTTAGGCTTAGCTTAAGTATCATTAGATCTAATTAGATTAGATATTACTAGAATTTTCACTTAAAAATAACTTAAGTCCTCATGCCATTGGCAACTAACGGCAACATACACAATTCTTACGTAGTCATATTTTACGAGGTCAATAGCACCACTTCAACAACTCAAAGTAACTTTTATAGCACTCCTTTCCATCTCAAGTTCGTTAAGCTTTAAAAATACTTTGCGTATTGTTTAACGGCTTCCAGATAATAAAATAAACACATCAAACGGTGGTCGTACAGGAAATTTAATATTGTACAAAGCTAAAACATCAACATCGATAGGGCCACAACATCTCTGTAAACAACTTGCCCTTTATTACGTCTCTCAATATTGTAAAAGGCATAATTTTCGTTTCCTGTACTATCTTATTCTCAAATTATTTATTTTTAAGACTAACTTATTTACAACTAATTAAGAAACTAAGAAAACCCTTGATGGTATCAAGAGAATGCTTGTATAAGGAAATATTAAATTAGATTGTATAATTTTGTTAACTACCTTATTGGATTTAGATTTCCCTCGTGCCATGAGCATGCAATTTGCAAGGCTATTAAAACTCTTTAGTATTTATAAATTTGTATTAATAAGTAAATTTATTGTTTCAGGTATTGGTTGCAGATAAAAGTTAGCACTAACATCTATACTGTACCAACAAGCAAACATTAAGTATCACTGTAAATTAAAATCTAACTGCTCACAAAAGCGCAGTAAGCAAAGAGGTGAGTATTCAGATGCCAAATAGAAAGATATTTTACAAATCAATTTGTAATTAACGCCGTTTTTAGTTGACGAAACTAAAAACTGTGAACTTTTTCGGAGTCACATAAAAATAATCAAACTCCCTGTTGCCATTTTCCAGCGTCAACCATAAATTTAATTTTATTGCAACTCAGGGTTAACACCATGATGATGCAATATCTGTCGGAAGTCTCCTCATGAAATGCAATAAACGCTAAAAGTTCAGAACTAGATTCATTGAACATAGAATAGTATGTCGAATTATTTTTCATTGTCGGATCGCTGGCTGCTATCCAATGCTGCTTTTACGATTATCCAAATTTTATAGTTTCCTCAATATAACTGTTTGACGTTAGTATTTAGAATGCACGTGCCATATGTGTCGATTATGATGAATGGGTTGATGTTGCTTTAAAAATAACTTTCGATAACATGCGTAGAATACACTGGCGATGCTGGATAGTACATGTAGGTACGTTATATATCATTTGAATTCAAAAGGGTAATGTGTAGATATTACAGTATATCGATACCTTATTTGTATGGCTTTCGACAATCTTTACAGTGGTTGTTAGTGGTCATGAAAATTTAGATTAGGAAGTAATTTTCGGGTGAGGTTCATGATTCCAAGCTTCACCTTTTATTTTAAAAGAAACTAAATATAGTAGTAGTGTATTATCACGTGCGTTCATAAAACTAATGACAACGATTGGACTCAGCTAAGAAGGTAAGGGGTGTTTTAGCGCATAAAATTTCGTTCGTCCCGGTAAATCAGTTCTATCTCTAGAGATGTAATTATATCTGCACCATGCCTGCCTTGTTGCGACTGCGACCCGAAGTTTAAAAGTGTACATTAGTAATGTGTATAAGACAGTAATTAGTTAAAAAACTTGTACAATTAATGTATTTGTTTAAAAGTTTTGATGTTTACAGTCATCATTGTATTTTCTAAACGGATTTTTACATGCGATTTTACTCTAAAATAACCTTTAACTCTTAAGTAAAATTTATAAGTTTTTAAAAATAATTGTGTTATTATATTTGGATGACTATTTAGACGTGTTTTTACAATGAATCTATATTATGTTATTAAACGACTACCAATTCTAGACTGAACAGTTTTATCTAATAACACCGTTTAGTACTAGGTATGCAAGAGGGACAAGAATCACAATAAGATTTATGTATCAAAGTTTCTCGATAACCTAGCAGTCCATTTTCGTAAGAACCCTTACTAAACAAACGCAAAGTCCCATTTCAATGTTAATACTCGACCGTTGACTAATACACGAGGACACGTTCTACCCGAAGAATATGCTTCTTGACGCATATTGGGGTTAGCGTTGGCCTACTAACAAAATTAAGTTGGTAGTCCTTCGCCCACTTTCACTCAAATAGTCTTAAGTGTTTTTACTCAATAAATAAATATAAAAGTCTCGATTCCTTATTTGGGTTTTTATGGTGGTTTAAGTCTTGTGTGAAAGAGCTATTGAACCCGGGTGGTAGCGTACTAGATAAACAGGCGCATTGAAAACAAATTTAATTTAGATTTATTTTATAAAATCGTTTTTAAGGGAAATTGTTGCAGTTATTTATCATACAATAAATAACTGCTACTACGATACTGGAATACCATAGTAGAGGGATGAAGGAAATCACGGCCAATAACTAATCAACTAATCCAGTCACCCGCTCATCATAATCATTTTACTTAGATGAGATATTTCCCTGAATCAACAGCCGTTTTTATGAGGCAAACGGGCAAACGTTCGCCTGATGGTAAGCGATTACCGCCGCCTATGGACACCCGTAACACCAGAGGCATCACAAGTGCGTTGCTGGCCTTGGGGGATGGGGAGGGGGATGAGGAGAAGAGTTGGATTATGGGCCTCCGGTATCCTCACTTACTCGGTGAAACACAGCGCAGGCGCTGTTTTACACCGGTTTTCTGTGAGGTCGTGGTATCACTCCGGTCGAGCCGGTCCATGCGTGGCTCTCCCACTGTAAATTTTTTTGTTAATAGTACTCCAAAACACGATCTACATACAAGTAAATGACCAAAAAATTTTTATTTGATAGCTGATTTACTCTTAACCTCTTTCTAAACTATATACGGTTATTACATGCAAAGCATAAATGTATATCATCAACATCATCATCAGCCTATCGCAGTCCACTGATGGACATAGGCCTCTCCAATGAAATGAAAATGAAATGTATATGCTAATTAAAAAATATTGTTGCATTTACCATTCATATTTGATATTTCTAACTTGTGTACAGCTTAATTCATGTCGTATGTATAAATATATTTATATGTAATGAATCTCTCCGAAATATATAAAAAAAAATATAATGTATGAAAAAATCCCTACTAAAATTATAAATTCGACTGTAACTCTGTTATGCTTTGCGGCTAAACTTCTGCCGCTATTTTAATTAGCATGTAGATATTTTCATATTTGCTATTAAAAATGAATTGTTAAAAAATAATACATATTTAAACCCTTTTTTTTAAGCATTGAAGGAGGATCATTACAATATGGGTACAGGTACAAAAAAGTAGAGTAAGGTAACAAGTCTCATTACATACTCAATATGATCTAAATTATTTTCATCAATAATTTACTTTTCTGCAAAATTACAATCAAGATGCATCTTGACAAATAAAAGCCCATTGCTATAGATTTAATAAACCAGTTGACTCAATGTATATCAAATAGTAGGTACATTAAGTAAGATAAAGACCACAAAACTGCCTTTTATAAACAAGATTGCCATTTTGTAGCCAACATTTGCCGCCGGTAGACAGGCTAAAAGATTTCGTAGTAAAGATACCTCCACCTGAAGCAAGCTCGGGTCGAGAGCTTTTGCACAGCGCATATCCTTTCATTTCATTGGAATCTTTTGCCGAAGCTGCGTTTACTTTGGTAAGTGTACTTGATCTGATTGTATTGACTTAATGTCATTGCGGGTAACAAATAAACATAAGGGTGGTCTCATTTATTTGAATGCGATATAGAATTAAAATGAAAAGAATTAGAAAAGCAAATGAGAAATATATGGAGAATTGTATACTTAATTTATGAAGTTACATTCTAATATATTTGTTACTCAAAAATTACGGCATAAACAGTTTGTATTAGTCAACAGTAAAGATATTGTCATTTCTTCCTATCTCTAAATCTATAATTCAAATATAATATTAACTGTCATCTTTAGTCCCGATAACGTTGCCGCGCTGTTAGCTTGTTGCAATAAAATGTACTTGTCAATTACTTACTTTAAGAAGGTTGGGGAAAATTAATATTTTTTAAATGAGAATTAGATTATAAAGATTAGAGATAAGAGTATAGAGATTAGAAAAGTTTTTAAAGAACGGTGTTCTCTAAAAACTTTTGGGAAGAGATATATTACCGTTAATGAAACGCTATAAATTTTTTTTTTTTTGGTGCTTTATAACGTTGAATTTTAAAGTATTAGCCATGCATTTCAAGAATAAATTTGGCTATTCTGCCACTAGCTCTTTATAAAAATTTTATGAATCTTTAGAAATCAACCGATAAAGTATTTTTCTAGGCAAGTTTGTAGTCCATGTGAAGGCAGCACAACATTCCGAAGGTTTTCCGTGCCACCACTTCCTAATGGTGTCACACGCGGCCCCAGCCCGCCGCCCGAACATATTGAATCTTCATTTAATATGTCCTTTCGTAACACATCGTAAAAACTGAATTCACGGACGACTTACGAACACGACAAATATTTTTTGTTACGCGACCATTCAATGATTCGTGCGTAAATATATTTAGTGCGGTCGTTTTTGTAACATTTGTAAAGGAAATAGTATTGTATTGGAATACACGTGCTATGGTTTATGGGAAATGTGTACGACCTTGAGAGTAAAGTATTGTCGATTGCTATGCCGCTAAAGGTATTCTTAAGTATTTGGGCCAATTTCTTTTAAATATATATTTATGCTGCTAAAATGACTGCCCTGCGTGATAGAAAGCATGGGTAGAATCCAAGAGTGGTGGTCACCATACTCAATGCGAATCAGGACAATGCAGTATGGTGACCCACACTGTGGCAGCCTGGTGAGATGCTTTTCCACGGCCTGCTTAAAGGACCCGGGATCATAGTGGAAAGGGTTGTTTATTGCTGAATTTTGCGTAACCTGTTTTTATAACTTGTGTAAGGTAACAATCTTCGACATTCACATCTAGGTATACTAATAGATAAAATTGAAAAGTGTCTGATTATATTTTCTTATTAACAGCTTATCACAAAATGTATATGAAAGTTTTTTATTAAATATATATTAGCCTGCCAAAGTGAGGTTATTCCGTCTAATGAAAAGCATGAGCAGAATTCAAAAGTAGTTTTCAAACTCATTGCGAATGAAGGCAAAGCAGCAAGGTGACTTATGCTATAAAGGCCTATTGAGATGCTTATGCATCATTGGGCCTCCCTCCGGTCTTGCACTTATGAACGAAACAAGACAGCACGAATGCTGTCACTATAGATTGGTTTTCTGTGAGAGAATAGTACTACCCCGGTCGAACTGGCATGTTTGTGCTGAAATCAGCGTGGCTCTCTCTCTCCCTCCCTCTCTCTCTCTCTCTCTCTCTCTCTCTCTCTCTCTCTGCACTTACATAAGAAAATTATTTTTAAAATTTTCGTCTCCCTGTTCTCATCAATAGGATAGAATAGAATAGTATAAACTTTATTGTACACCAGTTAAAACAGTTTACATTCAGGAGCATAACATATAAACGACCATGTACAAATGACGGCCTTATCGCTAAAGAGCAATTTCTTCCAGGCAACCTTTAGATGGACAAAGTGACTGTAGAAATTCGAATTCAAGGGTAATTTGGTGTGAAAAAATAAATAAATAAAGGAAATCATACAATTAAGATCATCATCCAACCCATCTATATCAAAATATAAATGAGATGAAATTATTAAAGAGAAAATAAAAGTGGTCATCCTTTGAACTTTTGAACTATCTGGAAATTGTTACAGAGCAGATAAACATTACAGATTTGAATTAGAACGAAAAGAAATAATGGTAGTTTGAACATGATTACTTTTAAATTGTAACTCCTATGTTATACGCATTACTTCTAAGGCTCCTGGAATAATACATATAAAAATCTAATCTGACCAGTATTGTTTTCTATTGACTTGCGATAGACTACCTATTTAACTTTTATAATGCAATCTTCAGATAGGTACGCGCTTAAAGAATCGTATCCAACCACCTACTATGCAAACATATTCTTAATAAAAAATACTAACATAATGTTGTAGCCTTACTATATTTCACTATTGTTAGCCAGCGTGAAGCATAGAACACAATAGTGACTAATTTATGAAGCGGCAAATATAAGTTTGTCGTCGTCTGTGCCAAAACCGTAAACTGGTAAAATTTACAGCCAGCTGAATGAAACGAGAAACTAATATTAGTTTGCTGGGACTGGAGTTTTGTATGGTTGGTGTACTAGTATATTAATACGATATAAAATAACATAGCATACTGTATTCATAAATATATATCTGTGAATTTTTATGCGTCTTTTAGAAGTCGTAGTGTAGGATGTCGCTGGCCACTATTTACACATTTAGACCAAACGTCTAAATGTGTAAATAGTGGGTGTCTGGGTAACTAAACGCACAATAGGTTTATCTTACTATATTATAAATGCGAAAATTTGTGAGGATGTATGGATGTTAGTATTCTTTCAACGCAAAAAGTACTGTACGGATTTAGATGAAACTTTATACTACTTATGTTATAAATGCGAAAGTAACTCTGTATGTCTGTCCTGTTTTTACACCCAAACCGCTGAACCGACTTCAATAAAACTACTCTTTGTTGCGATAGCCGACAAACACGCAGGTGGAGCTGCGCGCAAAAGCTAGTATAGCTTATATGTCTGAATAGCACGTAGACTACTATATACAGCAAAAACTAACATACAAGCAGGCCGTGCCGCGGGCGAAAGCTAGTCATGGGTATTTTTATCGAGTTAAATAAATATTGATTTGTATTTTTTATTACATATCTTCAACTCACGGTATATTACCTTTCGCCAATCTCTCTCTTCTGTCGTAAACCCTCAAGTATCTATGCATCTTAAGTTAAGAGCATGTTTAAAAGCTTATCATCAGATAGCGATGCTGGGGCATCAATCGGGCGGCGGCCATTTAAGATTAATAATCATACCGATTATATATAATTGCATTGTCATGAGAAATAGAGGTATATTTCAAATTTTACCACAATCGGAAATCGGGAAGTGGATAAAATTTTACTTGCAAGATTTGATTTCAGACAAACATCGGGACTGGTGGAACTAAAATAAAAGCTTGTAAAAAGAGTGAGTCAGATTTCAGTACATCAATCATGTTTTTTTAATACGTCCATAGATAACACTTCACGTATAAATAATATTATAATATTTGTCATAAATTACAAAACTACTATCAGATGACGCGTCTGTTCGTTGGGTCTTCGATGCTTTAAATAAACCTCAAATATCATAAATTAATGTGAGGCGTATTAAAATCACTGCCAACTGCAGTTACTTCGGATTTATGTCCCGACAAAGAGGTGGTGTGTTAGATAATGCGATTAAAGATTATAATATGTGTAAAGGAAAATAATGTTATTCAAAGCATCTTATATCTTAGTTACTAGAGCGCGTGAAAAGGTCGGTACGCGCTGGCAAGTTGTTCAAGCACACATATAGAGGATGGAATTCTACCAATAATGTAAGTAGTATAATCTAAACATATAAGAAAGAAAGAAAGCTAGAAGAAAGAATAATATTTATTTTGTCAACTGAAGGTAATAAGAATAAAAAAGGTAACATAATTATAACAATTTTATAAAGCCAATATTGGACCCAATTCAGCATTATGTCGACTGCTGCCCATAGCCATAGGCCAAACCCCCTTTCTTAGAAGAGTCTTAGAAAGGGGCTTTGGCCTGCTATACCACGCTGGCCAAGTTGTTTGGTATAGGGTTTGTATCAAGTTTTTCTATTTTTTGCAATGATGTCGTCCTGGGCACTCAAAGTCCAGTTGCACTAGGTGATTAGAAACTATCACCGAGGGTGAGCAACGACGGCGCGGTCAATACCTGGATGGGTGACCGCAGGTGGCACGATACCATGAGCGTCTCCGTGATTCGGAGGTCACGTTAAGCAGTCGGTCCCGGTTGTTATCATAGGAAAACAGTCGTGTTTCTTAGTTGGAGGTCTTTGCGCGACTTGAAAACATCCTACGGCAAGATTTCGTAGACACAACGTCGTCTTGCCAGTCTCCAATTCGCATTCGGCCAGCGTGAGGACGTATGGCTTTAACCTTCTCTTGAGAGGAGACCCGGCAGTGGGACATGATGGATTGTTGATGATGTCCTGCGTAGCTTATTCCCTTAAACGCCTCTTAAGACACCCATAGAATGAACATGACTGGTGAGTGTTATTCAATACTATTAATCCGTGACCACATGGAAAACTATATTCGTAATGAAACTGCAATTTATATTATAATGTACTAGGTAACCCACGCAACTCCACCTGCATCTCTTTTTTCAATTACGCTTGACTCCTATCGGTCATACGTAAGTAAACACACATTTTAAAAAAAACGTAAAAATTGGTGAGATAATTTCAGAGTTCATCATGAGCTGTTGCTGTTCATAACTCGAGAATTGTATAAACTGTAAAGGTCGATGTCTGTACATTATAGGTATTGAAAAAAAAACGAATTAAAGGGTCTTTCTTAAAGTAGTAAAACTCAAAATAACAGTTCATAAAATTCTTGCCTGTTTGTCTGTCTTTGTGTAAACAGATTTCGATGTAGCTTTCTCTAATGTATTATAGTTAACTTCACTTAACATTTAGTTTTTGTTGTAAGTAAGTTCTAAGTTGAAAAATAAGGTTATATCACTTTAAACAGTATTTAATTTATAGAAGCAGACCTATAGAACAAAGTATACTGATGGTACAGATACCGATAGTACCAAAATATCTTTTATTTCAGTAACTTACGGGTAGATAACGAGATTACCCAAAATATATCTTCCATCCCGGGTATAGAAAAACTTGCTTAGATAAACCTATTGATTTTGAAGAACGAATTTCATGTGTATTTGAGATACAGTGGACTTTGTGGAAGTTTTAGATAGTTTTATAGAAAGCTATATATCATGCAATGAACTAAAAAAATTTAAAAGATACTTTGAATTTGGAACATACATTTATGGTTTTACTAGTATCTGTGTTGTAAAATATCATTAATGAGGACTGATGTATTAATGGTTTATTGTCTGGACGTTTAATTAGATCAGCTTTAAGCAATTCTTGTGTTAAACATAATCTGAATCTCGGAAATAGGTCCTACGATTTCCTTGAAATTTAGTACGGGGCTTCGGATGCGATAAATCGATCTAGTTAGACCACATTTTTAGAAATTTTACCAAGAAAATAACACTAAACAAAGCTCGGTCATCCAGGCACTTTAAATTTAATGATGAATGTTATCAATGTCAAGTTGAGTATTATATAACAGTTATATACTTATCTTCATGATAATTTTGTGTGGTGTTTGTAATTTTTGCTATATTTATCTCACACGCAGAACGAAATGGAACTGCATCTAAACGTAGATTTCAAAATTTTGTAGATAAACATAACAATATACGTTATCAGTATTAAATTATCAATTCGTCGGTTGGTAAAATTGTCTGACTATTGTACGGATTTCGACGCTTCAAAATTGTCAAGTACTAAGACATTCAAATAGCGTGACAACTCGTAGTTGTCGTACTGAGCAGACCATAACAATTCAAATACGTCCCATTTACAAATGGCCGCTGCTCGTGACGTCACAGAGTTGCATTATTTATGTGAGCGACGTTTTGTTAACGGACTAAGACTCGGGAACTGTGATTATATTTCACTTGAATAATTCAAACATTACGTTGGATTGTTTCGAGGGGTACTCAGTCTCCTCGAGAACTTTTATTAATGCTTAAAACGAAAGTCTGTAAGTTAAAATTAGCTTTTGGATAACTCCATTGTCATTCAGTGTAGTCTTCAGTAGGTATTATATCATTATGACACTAACTTATTACTGCCTTGTTGGTCTAATGGTTAGCGTAAGCGACTGCAGATCAAGAGGTCTCGGGTTCGATTCCCGGGTCGGACTGCTGTTGGGTTGTTTTTTTACAAGAAATTCTTAATAGCAATCCGGAGTACAGAAGTTGGTGGTATGTCCCGCCCGTGCCTCAGAGAGCTCGTTAAGCCGTCGGACCCGGATGTCATGAACAGCTAAGGCAATCGTTATTAGGAAGTCAGTGCCCTCAAATGCACTGGCTACTAGTTCAGCCATCGAATTCAATTCACCCTTAAGATTGCGGAGGCCCAATACCAGTCGGTTTGTGTAAAAAACTGATATTCAGGTAAAACCGGTTGAACTAGTAGCCGACCCAAAATAATCTTGGGAATAATAAAGGCTTGGAAGATGATGAGATGACGCTAATTTATTACTAAGGCCCGATAGATTAACTAGTCTAAGCCACTGCTCAACTTGACTGCATAAATAACATGTTGTATAACCGCAATCCTGCTAGAGCTACCTTTAGTGTATTTAAAGCCAACGTTGCATTTGCTCGGTTAGGCGGTTTTTTTTTAAATCTCAAAAAGAAGATTCAGCAATACCACCTTGAATCTATTCTATCCTTGAATGTGACCGAGGGAGAGCCACGCTTCGGCATGCATGGGCCGGCTCGACCGGAGTGATACCACGGCCTCTTAGAAAACCGGTGTGAAACAGCGCCTGCGATGTGTTTCACTGATTGAGTGAGGATACCGGAGACCCATAATCCAACCCTTCCTCTTATCTCCCTTCCCATCCCCCTAGGGCGGCAACGCACTTGTGACGCCCCTGGTGTTGCACGTGCGGGTCCATGGGCAGCGGTAATCGTTGAACATCAGGCGGTACGTCTGTTCCTTTGACCACTATAACATAAAAAAAAAATCGTATATTATAACTCTGAAATGTTAACTGAAGAATTGTTTGTTCAAAGTGATAATTACTTTAGCGTTAAACAATTTACTGAGGAAACTCAGACAATATCACACTCCATGCAATCGAAGCATCAATGAAAAATGTAGCACAATTCGTTTTTAAAGAAAAGTAAAAGCATACATAGCAGACCGCTCGAACTAAGTTCTAATCTGGGAATTGACTGCCTCGGTGGTGCAGTGGTAGCGTATGCGACTGCTGTGCTAGAGGTCTCGGGTTCGATTCGGGGTCGGATCAAATGTTTGTATGATCAACAAATGTTTGTTTCGGAGTTTGGGTGTTTTCTATGTATGATATGTATGTATTTACAAAAAAAAAGTATATATGTATTTATATCAGTTGTTTAGTACCCATAATACAAGTTCTGCTTAGTTTGGGACTAGATGGCGTTGTGTGTTAGATGTCCGAAAATATTTATTATTTATTTATTATTATATACATGCATACAAACCTTACAGTTAGCTCCAATTCTCAAACATGACGCCCTTTACATCATTAAAGACGCACAAATGCCTTATTTTTTCAGACTTCTGACGCCTAACCATTCCTTTCCTTAAATGAATCATATATTATGTTAGATAAGATCCAACATTTCCTTTTAAAGAGAGGCGTTACTAGTATTACTCGTATTAGGTATTCCAGTACATTCGATGCAAAGAAAATCGTAAAGAGCGATTCCTAATACTTAATATATTATTAATATCGGTGTGCGTACCTTGGGAGATTTCAGACAATGAGAGTTGCTGGAGAACATGCAAGGGGGAATTAGGAGGAAGCCTATTGTAATGATCGAGTCGTTAGAAATGCTGTGGATTAAAAAAAAACGTGGGCTTTATACAAAATGAGTAATGGCAGGTGCCAGAATCGTTTAAAAGATTCGTAAGCAGTTAATTAGTAGTAATATTATTTGGTAGATTTGAGTTTCTACTCAAATATCAGGAACAGGATATAAAATAAATAACTAAAAATTTCGGACTACTAACACACAACGCCATCTAGTCCCAAGTTAAGCAGAGCTTGTGTTATAGGTATTAGACGATTGATATAAATACTTCTTCTAAAAATATACATAGAAAATACCCAAACTCCGAAACAAATACTTGCAGATCATACATACATTTGGTCCGACCCGGGAATCGAACCCGAGACCTCAAGCACAGGAGTCGCATACGCTACCACTGCGGCACCGAGGCAATCAAATATATCCTTTTTTTTCTTTTTTGAACACAAGATAGCTTTCCCATTATGAATACATCCTTTGATGCGGGGGACTTTACAAATGTATGTGAAATGGACTGTTGACATAACATGTGGAAGAAATGAAAAGCCTTAATATCTGTTATCATGGTAATGATATCTGCGGAGGTAGAAGCCCATTTTTTTTTTGTTTTTTTTTTTNCCTGGCTGACACCAGCCAGACTACCCACTAAACCACCACGGTGTGCCACTCTGCGCCTGAGACGGGAGGGATCCGGGAACCGCTTTCTTACGCCATCCGGACCAGGAGGTAGAAGCCCAATTTTAACCTATATTTTTGCATATTTTGTAAAGAAATAAACAGGTATGAGTAACAATCATGAATTATCAAAAGCAGCAAGTGAAATAAATAATTAGATTTAATATAATATTAAGCGAGAAAATATTATTATAAATAGTTGCGTTAGTTACATTTTTTATTTATTTATTTTTAAACTTCATGCTCACATGTACAACGGCTGGCTTAATGCCTAAGGCATTTTCTACCAGCCAACCTTTAGGTGGTGTAGAAATTCTGTTGTGGCGGTGGGAGTCAGATGGTGTCATTATTATAATAAAAGGAACCGAAATAAACTTACATAATACACCTCACCTCACCGGGGTATGCGTCGGGGTTGTGTGTCGGAACAGAGCTGACTAAAACCACAGGGTGTGCCACTCTGCGCTTGAGACGGGAGTTAGTTAAATTAGTCAACTTAGATCATGATTTTTCCTTTCTTGTGTTAAACGTTTAAAACGCGTAATGTGTGACGTAAAACTTGACATACCGCACTAAACATAAACGTTGTCTAAATACATGTAGACTAAAGTCAGAGTTTAGTAAAAAATATTTATGAATAAACAAGCGTGTACCTCTGATCAACTTTCATTTGATACTGAACTAAATATAGTGAAAGCTAAGATTTGAGATCTCGAAAAATGGACTGCAAGAAAACTTCTATATACAAACTCTATATAGTAACACTTAGTTCTTCTTCTTTTGATGAATGGCAATCAGCCGGATCAGCTATTTCTGCCAATGTCAAGTATTTCAAGTCTTCAATTCTAAGTCTTCGAGTCTTTAAGTCTTCGTCGTGATGGAATTAATGATAAAAAATATAAAAAATGTGGATGACATGAAATGGGGACCGTCTTTCGCAAAAACAAAAAACGATCTCCTAACACTTAGTTGTACTAGTCAAGAAATAAAAGAAGACATTCAAAATTCAAACGCCAGGCATTTCTAGTTCTATTTTTAAAAACGTATCTTCAAGCACAACAAACATTTGTTCAAGGTCACATCACATTCGAAATTTAAAATCCTCACAAGTGTAAACGAGTATGGGATGTACTCAAGATGTCGAGCGTTGAAAATGGAACAATTGTCTGAAACCTTGAGCTCTGAAATTGCGTATTCTATAATACGAGGGTGGATTGATAAGTTTCCGGCCTGACCAAGAGATGGTGCCACTAGGCCTACCTTGAGGTGGCGTTCTATAGTATCATCCTTAGATAGCTTGTAGCTATAGTTTCAGTCCGATCGCCATGTTAGTTTAGTTTTGAGAGCACGCTGAACAAGACGCCTCTGTGTTTTTCGTAAAAATGGAAAAGCTGGAAAATCGTGCTGTCATCAAATACTTTTATTTGAAGGGGTTAACGCCGAAGGAAATTAAAGAAGAGATGGACTCAACACTGGGGACATCCTCCCCATCATATTCAACCGTTAAGCAGTGGGTTTCCGAGTTTAAGAAGGGTCGTGTGAGCACCTCTGATGAGCCTCGCTCAGGACGGCCCATTGAGGTCACAACTCCAGATATGATCGAAAAAATCCATCAAATAGTGCTGAAAGATCGCAGATTAAAAGTTCGTGAGATAGCTGAGACCTGTAAGATGTCATATGAACGTGTACAAAATATTTTGCACCAACATTTGTATATGGAAAAGCTCTGTGCAAGATGGGTGCCGCGTTTGCTAACAGTCGACCAAAAATTGATTCGAAAGAACATTTCTACCGCCAATTTGGCGTTGTATAAGCGTAATCCAAGCGAATTTTTGCGACGATTCGTAACCGTTGACGAAACTTGGGTCCACCACTACACTCCTGAAACCAAAGAACAGTCTAAACAGTGGATTGGACCAGGGGAACCAACTCCAAAGAAGGCAAAAACAATTTTTTCGGCGAACAAGGTTATGGCTACTGTTTTTTGGGATGCAAGAGGTATTATATACATTGATTACCTTGAAAAGGGTAAAACTATCACTGGTCAATACTACGCAGACTTATTGCAACGTTTGAGCCACGAAGTGAAAATTAAACGACCTCATCTGGCGAAGAAAAAAATCTTGTTTCATCACGATAACGCACCAGCGCACACGTCAATCGTTGCGATGGCTAAAATCAACGATCTGAAGTTTGAATTAATGCCGCACCCTCCCTACTCTCCAGACCTAGCCCCGAGTGACTATTATCTGTTTCCTAACCTCAAAAAATGGCTTGGCGGTAAGAGATTTGCGGACAATGAAGAAGTAATCGAAGCTGTAAATGGGTATTTTGAGGAGCTTGACGAATCAGTCTATAGAGATGGCATTACTAGACTAGAACACCGCTATGAGAAATGTATCAGCCTTGGAGGAGATTATGTTGAGAAATAAAAAAAAAAATTCTTAAAAACGTTGTTTTTCTTGGTCAGGCCGGAAACTTATCAATCCACCCTCGTAATGTCCCACATTTGTGAGTGACGCGACCTAAGTTACGGGGTTTTAGAATAATGTTACACATATATTGTAACTAGAAGTGGCTTATTGTATTAGTCAAAGTAAGTCAAGAAAACTAACGAACCCTCCATTAGTCACAAATTATGTGTAGCATCCGACATCAGCTGACTTTAACGTATTTTGTTACACACTTCTGTCCCTTTTTCGTAATTAATCACTCTTAAAACTTCAAGAAAGCGAGAGGAAAGATGGCTAATTAGAAGAAGATAACTTATTGATTACGTTAAATTTGTTTTATAAGATTTTTCAAAGCTGTTGAAATTGATTTAATACATTGAGCGATAGATATACAAATTACTTAATTAATTGGAAGTATATGAGTTGGTATTGCTGACACTCTAACATCTTTTATTCAATACTCTTTATAATAAAAAAATTAAAAATGCTCGATTGTTTCAGTTTCTTGTAACGCAATAATTTTGGGTTAACTTTTAAATTAATTAATAAGCTTAATTTATACTTTCACAATATGGCAAATATATTGTGTAAATAAATTCCAAAATTTCTTTTCGGTTATGTATATCAGTTTTAAATAGCGCTTATAACCTTTTAATGAGTTAAAGGAGGTAGTGTAGAAGTTATTACAGAAACCTAAATAATAACTTCCATTAATATCAATGTCTTCGATATGATAACAGCCAGTGAGTCTTCAATAATCTCCGTCATGGGTTCATGTTAATTCAACACCCCATTTTTTTTTGTTCGTGTGGAAACCCCTCGGGCCTTCACCCCACCGGGGTTTAGCGGCGGGGCGGTGTGACGGAATCGAACCGACTAAAACCACACGGTGTGCCACTCTGCGCCTGAAACGGGAGGGATGCGGGAACCGCTTTGTTACGCCATCCGAACCCCTCCCAGTAATTAATTCAACACCCCAGAACCAAGGTGCGATACACTGGTATACGAAAAAACACTCAAAGTCACCTTTCAGCTAATAAAATGGCACACAAATAAAAAATAATGCTTAAGTAAGTAGAAGTAAAGTTTATACGAACACAATATACTATATATAAAATAACATTAAAATGTTAACTTTTGTATTTTATATTTTGATTACAAGGCGAAGTTTCAAATATTTAAGTAAAACAGGTAAATATAATACAATGGGATACTAATATGTTATAAGTTTACAAGAAATTACGGGCGTTATTCATATTTATTTAGCTTACGGAATATCTACACATTAACGATTCAAGTTATGTTGGCCAATGACGTGAAGCAAAACAGTTGAAACCAATGAATTATGGCCGAATACGGCCAACTAAGCGACACCAACTATTTGTACACGCACCAACTCAAAAGGTATAATGAATTGTTTAGATTCTAAACTATTCATAGAACTTGAGTTAAACGACTAACTTAGATTTTCTTATGACCGGTCATAGATTTATGAATATCTCTTACTGCTTCTGACTGACTTCATTATAATAAAACTTTCTTCATAGGTACTAATATTGATAAAGAAAAACGGTTTTACTAACTTTTGTCTGGATGTGGGATGGCGCTTCAGTCCTTAATAAAGATCTCTGTTGGGTCCAACTCTTATTCGACATTCCCGAAATACAGTAGCGAATAAAACTGTTTTTTTTTTTTTTTTTT
>PKRV01000498.1:358105-399344 GCA_003709505.1 Hyphantria cunea
TCAATGCGAAAAAGAACAATGCAGTATGGTGACCCACACTATGGCGGCCTGGGGGGAAAGGGGATGGTGAGGGGGATAGGGGGTGTTGGATTGGGGTATGGACCTCCGGTATCCTCACTCACTCGATGAAACACAGCGGAAGCGCTGTTTCACACCGGTTTTCTGTGAGGCCGTGGTATCACTCCGGTCGAGCCGGCCCATTCATGCCGAAGCGTGGCTCTCCCACGGTTTATTCTTCATAAGCTTATTTTTTTCTTCTATTTTCTCATTGTTTTAAATATTACTGTTATTTCTACACTACGTAAAATGACATAATAAAATGACACATGTCTTCGTTCGTTCTGAATTTAAAAGAGCCACCAAAAATTAAGTTCAAATTTCGATTCCAAATTTCAAATTCATTTAAAAAAAGAATGTCAACATCAATTTAATTTAAACAGTTGCTGATGTGTCTGTTTAGTTTCTATACGTTTATATCTTCGCTATATATCCGTGTGATCCTGAGCCCGATCTAAAGGCCTATTCAGACTAAGCTACACACATGTTAATGGTTTTAACATGCGATGTGCATTACCGTTTCTATCGTACCTACTATCCGTTGTGCTAATGTTATTCGTAGAATTTTGTATGTCAAAGAATGAATTCTGTTCTATGTATACTCCTTAGGGAAAACAAATATATTTAGACCGCGGTATGAAACTTTTATGAAGAGTCAAATTTTGCGTTAACTAAAAGTGAGGCGTTCCGCTGTATCGTTTATTCATTAGTTTTGTCGTCTAACAAACTATTAAAACAAACAGCTGTGGAATGTTTACTATTAGAAATAGTTTTCTGGTAACCAAAATGATGTAACCTCCAAGAATTACCATGAAGTTTACGCGTTTCGCTTAACGTAGTATAAGTGCGCACGTACAAAAGCGAAGAAGCTTAACATTACTTACGAAGGAACAATAAAACGCAATTGGTAGTTTGAAACAAAAATGTAACATAGGTCAATTATTTAAAAGATTCTTTAATTAAACCGGTTTTTTACAGGTGCTATTTTTAAAAAAAAAACAATGAGTTAAACCGTTCATCTTAAATAATTATTTAATTTTACAGAAAATGCATTCAATTCTGTTAAGATTTTCGAGTTCATACTGAACTTACTTTTAAAAAACACACATTACATATTTTCTAATCGTTAAAGTGTTTACACAACGTATGAAAACAACCCATACCTTACCAATATGTAATATATTATCACTCAATTAACACGAACAAACCTTATTAATATTCACCTAAAACAATACACCCAACTTCACACCTCCAGGAATCACGGCTTTAGACTAACATGTTTAATATGCACAACGTTCGTAATAATCAATTTTATATTCTAAACCCGTGCGAGTCGACTCACCCGTTTGAACGAAGCATTATACCATCAGTAAACGGCCAATGCAATTGGTGCAAATTGTTTGTGCAGTACACTGAGCGACACTTATGTACCGTTGTAATTGTTTATTATATTGAACCTGTTCTAGTGTCTGCAGGTGCGTCTAACGCAAATCCTTGCGGTTAGATTAGATTTATGGCGATGGAGATAGACAACTTTAGTAACAGTACATGTTTTTAGTTATATGTGCTAAAGTTAGAATGACTAGCTGAGCTCTTTGCTATTTTTAATCTTTTCCAACCTCATTATAGGTTCCGCAATCAGGTAAGATATCTTTCTGAATTTAGTCAATCGCTTATCTTGAATGTGTGTGGAACCTCACGGCGTTACAGAGATCTCTCGGGTGGCGATAGATTTTTTTTTTTTACACTTAATCTGCCAAAATGACTCTGCCTTGCCTGATGGAAAGCTTGAGCAGAATCCAAGAGTGGTGGTCACCATTCTTAATGCGAAAAAGAACAATGCAGCATGGTGACCCACACTATGGCGGCCTGGTGAGATGCTTTTTCACGCCCCGCTTAAAGGACCCGGGATCATAGTGGGAAGGAAACACGTATATAATATATACTATACAATTATACTTACAATTTGGTGACCCGCCTGCTTGTTCCCTATATCATAAGAAATAGAAATGAAACAAGAACTGATTTGCTCTTCGTTTTTTTTTTCTAATAATCAATAGCCTATAATGTCCACCTGCTGGGCTCGGGTTTCCTTTCAGGAGAGGGTTAAGGCCATACCTTAGGACGTACATTTTTTCTAATAAAAGTAAGGAATTAAGGACTGCCTCTTTGGTCCAGCGGTTAGCGACTGCCGAGCAAGTCAAATAGTCGGTGGATGAATTTTGATATAGAGATAGAGTGAACCTTGGAGAAGGAAATAGGCTACATAGACACGCAGGCGGATGAAGCTGCGGACAACCACTTTCTTATAAAACAAACCGTACACATGAACTGCAAAACCATTTTGAAGTGAAGGAAAACATAGGCAGTGGAGTCAAGCGTATTTCAGCATGATCGGGCTGGTCCGACCGGGGCGGTGTTAGCCTCGCACAGAAGATCAACCTTAAATCACAGCATTCATGCTGTCGTGTTCCGTTGGTGAGTGCAAGAATGGAAGCTCAACGAAGCAGAAGTATCACTAGGCCGCCATGATGTGGGTCACCATGCTGCATTTTTGCATTATCAGGCAGAGTAGAGTCATTTTGGAAGTCTCATTCTTAAAAAAAAAACTTATTGTGTTTGAGCAAAGACGAAAGCGCTCACATCAACGGGACTGACAATATAACATCTGAATACTTATTCTTAACTCAGTTTCTGGTGAAGACATTCGTGTCATAACAGATGTAAAATGTAATATTGTGGGTTTCTTAAGTTTTGGTTGTAAACTCTTCAAGGTCTGTGTGCGTCTATCAAAACATCGTTTCCCAAAGTTATGTACACTACCTTAACGTACCAGAAGAGTGGATGTGTTTCAGGAAAAACAACTTCTGAAGCTAGCACAACTGCTCACGATCAGGGTATCAAGCTCTGCAATTGTGATTGCCAGCGGAAATTGTAAACTACAAAACTATTAAAAGATACCTGATGCTTGTATCTAGAATGAATTCTGAATAAAATTGCGATAGGAAATAATAAAACTTTAGGAACTAGGAACAAGAATAGTTTAAGAAACTTAATACAGGAAATGCTTGATGTGCAACTTCTTCACAATACATACATACAAGCACAAATAAACAGCAGAACCGTTATGTTGAACTGTTCCAAGGTTTTGCATATTACAATCCAGACTTTAATAGACTAGAGTAGTTAGTTTTAAAGAAATAAGCTAGAAAATTACTTGTCTGTATTCTTAATTCATTCATATTTATTAAAACTGTGAATAAATATAAAGTAACTGAAACACTGAATAGTGAACAAACACAAAATGACAATGACGTCATTGGCTGTGTCAAAAGCGCGCGCAAAATGGCGGCGTTTGAATAGCTCAAACATAGTCATTGTTTTAAATTTCACTTTGAAAATTAGTTTGAATATTTTCAAGCCTATTATATATATGTATGTGTAAATATATATATTTTCTATATTATAGACACGTGAATGACCAGATTAATAATAAAAAGAAACATATTCCCTATTCTCGCCATTATGGAAATTTATACCTTCTTTTTCGATGACAAGAACAATATGACAATAAGAAATATCATTATTTAAAAAAAAAATACTTTTCTCATTTAGGTCCGTCATATTTGTTTTCTTATTATAATGCAAAAATAATCATTTAATTTTTCTAACAGAAAATAAACTTTTAACTTTAAATATTCATCTAAATAAACTTAACATAACACATATCTATTGAATCAATCATAATAAATATGTGCTCAAAAACTGTATCAAATATTTCATTAGTGGCACGACAACATATCACTCAATAATTGAAGATATTGTTTTCAAAACAATTTGATGAAATTGACTTTATAGATAAAAGTAGACAGTACAAACTGCACCTGTCATTTATATTTTACCTGGCATTTTGTTTCTGGCTGTTAATTTATTCATTGGGTGAAAAAAAAAACATTTATTTTTCAACTTTAGCAAATAAAGTGACATTTGTTTTGTGTTCATTCTTGTTTAATAATTTCTTCGGGAGATCGTTTTTTGTTTTTTCCAAAGACGGTCCCTATTTCATATCATCCACATTTTTTATAATTATTATCATTAATTTCAACAAGACGAAGACTTGAGGACTCAAAGTCTTAGAATTGAAGACGTTAATTACTTGACATTAGCAGAAATAGTTGATCCGACTGGTTGCCATCTCATCAAAAGAAGAAGAAGAATAATTTCTTCATGTCATGTTATTGTTCAATATCTCTGTTTATTTTTTATAATTAACTCGCCAAAGTGACTCTGCTCAGCCTGATGGTAAGCTCAAGCAGAATCCAACGTTGGGGGCCACCATACTCTCTGCGAAAGCAGACAGTGCAGTATGGCGTCCCACACTATAGCGGCTTAGTGAGATGCTTTTTCACACCCCTTTTAAAGGACACAGGATCATAGAGGGAGGGAAACCCATACGCTGGTAGTGAGTTTTAGTTTTTTGTAGTCGGTTAAGGTCAGTGCCTCATATTATATTTCGTTAAATTAAAATTCAACACCGCAATTCGCTGTTTGCTCAGAACTTGGTATGACACATCGTTGCATTTGAAATAAAAGCCGACTGTAAATATTTGATTGTGAGGGAGGGATGAGGCGGCCGGACGTATGTCGACTAGAATATTAATTACTTATGTACAAAGCTTTCGCTTTATATTCGGGCTTAATGTTGTTTATTTGTACTTTTTTCCAGAGGAAATAACGATCGTCCGAACTATATTATTTATTAAATTTTAATTCAATTTTAATCTTATATTATTTTGTTTGTTTACAGGTAAAACTTCAATAGAATTGAGGACATTGTAAGTAATCTTTTAAACGGCAAACCTTTGTTTACGCCTAGTTCTGCAAAGTCCCGCAGCGCTAGCATCGCTTTCTACAATGGCTGTTTCGCAGTAACATGCGTACATTTTACGCAAGTACTATTAAAAGTACATAGATGGCGCTAAAGTCAAAATAGTACTAATTTTTTTAACTTAACAAAATGTTTTAATGTCCTAGCATAAAACATTAGTAATAATTATAACTAAGTTAAACTATTGACATTTGATATTTACTTAGATATTTAGGATGCTAAACGCTGATTTTAAAAACACCAAAAGTCGTAGGAATGTGAAATATAATAGAATTACGGATACACTTGTTTATTTTTGGTGATTTTAATTAACCTTTGTGGTACCTTTCAACATTTTTAAGTACATTTTCCTTTGAGCAGACGGAATAGGAAAGCCCTTGGGGCAGTCGTAGTTAATTAGGATGATAGACGAATGTGTATACTTAGACGTTTTTTCTTGAAAACAAAAGAAAATAAATTCCCAAGAAGGTTAGTAAAATAATTTTGGAACATGTATATTTCGAATTGCAATTAGGTGTTTAAAAGTTGACCTGACCGTCATAGTCCGATTTTATTATCTGTGTTTTTCTATAATTGATGACATGAATAATTTAACTTACTTTAAATTTGACTTTACTTTATAGCATGTAGGTATATTGTTTTAAGGTATTACTTTTCTGCATATCTATATTATTAACGCTTTTAACGAAAATTATGTCAACCGAAGAGTATGAAATTTTGACAGTAAAAGTTTATAATCATGGAGGAGGAGCGCGGAAAGCCAAAAAAAAAATGGTTAAATTTCGGCCACTATGCGACCACTAGTATAGTCCATTCGTTTATTTAGTGATGGTTCACCCACACGCAATTGTGGTTATTGTTGTGAAATATTCATACAACGGCGTAAATTGAGAAATCACACTTGGATGTACGCTGCAGACGGGCTCTTTGATTTTGTAGTGGGTTGTCGCAAATGTGAGGCGGCGCTATCAAGAAGATCGTATCTAAGCGAATGGACTATAAACATCAAACATTCCAAATGTATGTACATTCATGCAGCAGATGTATTTATAAATTAATACTTAGAATTTTTTCGCTTGTTATTATATATTTATTGTTTTACAATTCTCTTAGTAGTATAATTCATTATTCACAAAACGTAATTGTCGGTGATACAGTATTTATGGTGTTTTACAATAGAGGGCACATAATAGAAATTTATAATTCCCGACGTCTGTGTATCTCGTCAGGTCCGCACAAAACGAAATGATTAAAAATACAAAGCTATTTTACAAAATGTCAGCTAACATTTTTATGAAAAATTGTTTAAGAAAACCTTATTAGTGTACGCTTTTTAAATTTAATTCAGGAAGGTAGGGCTGGGAGCAGTTTGTTGGTTTCGTTTTATTCACTGTTTTTATTTAATTGTTTTCGTTCTTGTGGAATTTCTGTATTTTTAAATAATTGGTTTAAAAGAAAACAAAATTGTTTATTGCAACCAATGAGCAGAATAATATGATACTTTTATTAAATAATACTAGTAATTTCTCAGTAGTGGAATCTCGACAGTATTTCTTTTTATTATTTTTTTTTTATTAAATTTTCTGCATCCCTTCTCCAAATAAAAAGTTTATTTGATACTCTTCCGTTCGCGTAGTTTTCGTAGTAACGAGTACAGAGGTTTAGCTTCTCTCATTAATACATACATTTATGTAAGTGTGGCTTATACCATTCAGATATATAAGCACAGCAGTAGACGTCTTTCTTTGAGATGTCGATGATGAAACAGGCGGAGCTCCTTGTGATTGACAAATGTTAAAGCTTTTTAAAATATTATAGGTACATATATATATTACAACCAGTTTATAGACAAATAAATATATTTAACCTTGTTTTCTAATTAACATTCCTATTGAAATTATATTTCATAAAAAAATATATTCTAATAAAACTCTTGTGTCGCGGTGTTGTTACCAAACTCCTCCGAACCCTCCTTTTTATGAAATTTTGTGTGCGTATCAGGTAGATCTGAGAATCGACCAACATCTATTTGTCATACCCCTAAATATTAAAGGTAACAATTTTTTTAATGGTAAAACAACGTTTCCCGGGTGAAATGTTTTAAATAAGAGTAATATTTAGCGCTTTGAACTTTCTCGTAGTGTGTCCATTGCTTGTGTAAATAGGTTTCAACGACTTTTCTTACTATTAAATCAGCCCATTTTTCCATCGGTCTGCCTCTTTTCCTATTGTTTCTTGGTCCTTGCGAAGTAGTTACTCTCGGTGTCGATTTTTATTTTGCTATACTTGCAATATGATCAGCCCATTTTGTTTTTCTTTTGAGAGTGTTCCAAAGCATCTATATAATTCAATATTCAATAACCTTTTTTTTACCCTTGTATTTAAATTTATCAAACTTTGTTAAACCATTATATTAGTTTATATGTCCATATACATTTAGGATTTAACTACTTCGGTGGCGCAGTGGTAGCGTATGCGACTGCTGTGCATGAGGTCTCGGGTTCGATTCCTGAGTCGGACAAAATGTTTGTATGATCTGCAAATATTTGTTTCGGAGTTTGAATGTTTTCTATGTATAAAATGTATGAATTTTCAAAAAAAAAATTTATTAATATCAGTTGTCTAGTACCCATAGTACAAGCTTTGCTTAGTTTAAGACTAGATGGCGTTGTGTGTTAAAATGTCAGAAAATATTTATTTATTTATTTATTTATTTATAAGGTCCGATTGTAAATCGTACGTACGTACGTAATCTGTTAGCCGCAATACAGGTTAAGCCTAGTGCGTTTAACACCGACACTCCATTATGTATAAACTGGATTGTCAATAAGGATTATTATGATTATTATTTGGACTTTTTTTGTCTCAGCTTTCGCTGGTAGTATTTAAGTGGCACTTACGGACTAAATCAAGTAAATTTCACGGTTTTTGTATAAATGAATTAAGTGTGTAAGTCTCTTACATCGTATGTCTACTCGTCTATTTGCAGAAAGTTTCTGACGATTCTGCAGGTGCTATTATCTTTTATTTCTATGGTTTCTTTGTACGTTTAGTATACTCCTTGCCATCGCTCTCTGGCATACTCGATCTTTTTTGTAGTGTTATTATATTATTATCCATGTATGACAGCCATAAATTACACAGGGTAGCAAATAAAAGCTAAAGATAAGAAATAGATATTTGCTCCCTTGAATTTCAACCCCAGTTTTCTATGTTTTTCTGTTATATAGTTCCAACCGAGTACACCTACACTAAAAGTACATCATGCAAAAACTTTTATTAAATATTAACATTCGCATTTCAGTTTTATTGAACATTGTTCAAATTGAACATATCCTAAAA
Organism: Hyphantria cunea; assembly: GCA_003709505.1. Classification (NCBI taxonomy): domain Eukaryota; kingdom Metazoa; phylum Arthropoda; class Insecta; order Lepidoptera; family Erebidae; genus Hyphantria; species Hyphantria cunea. The sequence goes on from PKRV01000498.1 coordinate 366,393, forward strand.
TCCTTAAATCGTACAACCCTGTGCATTTATTATGATGCCACCTTGAAAAGCCTTTGTAAACAAATCTAAAGGCCATTTTAATAGAATATTCAGTTGTGTAGCATCCATTGTAGAAATGTCTTTTTCGTTGTTTTAGTATAATATTTGAAGTGAATGGGTCCTATGTTCTGTTATTTACATTTTTGTGAATAAAACATGTAGATTTTGCGCCCAGGTACTCGGAAACTACAAAAAGTAGGTTTGTGTTTACTCGTGAACTTCAAATCTTATATATTCATACCTGTATATTATCGAGGGGGCGGACAGAGGTGGATAATACAGGATACTTTTATTTCCTTGATGAAATTTTATATTTTACGTTACGAGACCTGCTTTCTCCCACTTATGTAACCTTTTAAATACTCTTTGATGCCACAGAGAACATCCTAACAAATTATATTTGGTTCTTGCCCGAAAACGACTACCGAAGGTCTCAGGACTTTATCTCTCGTAGTAGTTCGTAATGGATGCGATGCAATATCATTTAACGACAATGTATACGTTTTACGCAATATAAAAACAAATTATTTCAATGAATATTTTATAGGAATAGGTAAAATATTAATTACATTTCAATGTTTAAAATATGAAAGTTTGAGGAGCAACCTTGATTGTTGAAGCATTTCGTATTCTCTTTTAGGTTCAATTTAGAATTAAAATTAAAGACTACCATTTTGATATAAAATGAAGTAAGTAGACGAGAGTAATTGTATTCACGTGCGTTTTTTTTATAAACTCAGCGGCTTAAAAGGCCCTCACCAAAAATGTTTCCTAAAATTTAATTGTGTTTGACTTTTCTTCGACTTTTTTCTCAACGCCGCAAAAGATATTTCAGTTTAAAAGAAACTTCTGATAAATAAAAAGACCGTATCTATAAAAAGGGATTGAAAGAAAAAAGTTAAAATAAATGATAAATAAGGAACTGATAAAACGAAGGAAAAGCTGATAAGAAATTAAAAGAATCAAATTTATCCTGTAACTGCGCTTATATTATAAATACAAAAGTATATTTGTTTGCTTGAATGTTCTGCCTAGAAATACCTATAAACTTTTAAACTAGTTAGGTCTACGTGTGTCTAGTAAAGAAGTGTTATATCCGTTCGAAAGCTGTATATTGTTACTTGTACGCTATATAAGTAACCTTCAAAAATCGTGTCGGGCAAGGAATACTGTTTAAAACAATATTACTAAGGTAGCAAGCGATTCTACTAACGCAAACAATGGTGACTTACCATTATTACTCACCAATTTAGTGAAGGTTCTATTCACCTTGGAAATGGTTGTTGTTAAAAGATTTTCAGAAAATTAATAAAACATTGCAGATATATCGAATAACTAAATTTAAAATTATTTTCAATACTCATTGGAGCTAAAAATCGTCTTTCAATTAAAAGAAAATCAGCGCCACAGCGATTCTAAGTATTGAAACTATTAAATCAGACTTGAAGATTGCATTTAAATGTTTCATTTAAGCCGACCAATGGGTTGGAAACGGTTAAGGAGAAGGAAATCTCCGTTGGGAGCATTAAAATATGTAACGGGTAAAAATAACAGATGGTCTACCGCTAGCGTAACGAACTGTGAGATGTACCGTCTCACAAAAGAGGGCCCACGGGCCCCTGCTAATGTTAGCTTAGGGATATGTAAGTTGTTTGCCTAAAATATTGTTATTTACTTATCATTTTTGTGCCAATTTTGCAAATAAATGTGGTTTGCTTACAAAAAAATGTCCTTTGAAAAGGACAAATGGAAATCGGTCATGATTGTATTTGTTTTGAGAACAACATCGAGTGAGAGTCTAATGTGTGTTGCTTTTTTCATGGGGTAAAAAAATATATTTCACCTGGCAAAAGTTCATATTTATAATAAATAGGCTAAATGCCGGAGCGACATGGAGATTTAGTAGTAAATTTTAAGGTTAGGTTAAAGCCATTCCGGCACTCGTATGTATTTATTTTACATTAATTATGATGTCCGAATCCTCAATAGCCTTTTTTTCCTGTGGAAACCCCCTGGGGCCTTCACCCCATCTGGGTTTGCGGTGTGTCAGAATCGAACCGACAAAAACCACAAGGTGTGCGTCTGCGCCTGAGACGCAAGGGATCCGGGAACCGCTTTCTTACGACATCCAGACCTCTGCCTGGAGGCCGCGACTGTATCGGCAGGCCGTCCTGCGTTCCTCAATAGGACCAGCTTCACGCTCTTCCAGCACTCAAGGAAACGTCCGGACTCCAAGCTAGCGTCCAACACTTCCCTGAGGCAAATCCTCGATAGCCTAACCTAGCCCGAAGCTATTATAATTAGTTTTTGCGATTATATCAGGAACTCTCTAAGCCTGTAGTTTTATATTGTGTCTACACTGTTTGATCGTTTTTTTTTATAGATCACAATGAAGAAAACACTATTTGGCATTTGAGCGAAATAACTGAAATACTGACTTACCATATTAACCTCAAAATATGGCACTTCAGAGAAAATATAGTTACCATGTTATAATAGAGTACTAATTATGACCGATAACCAAATAATATTAAACAGATTAGTTCAGTGTAAATAGTGATTTTCAAGTACAAATAAAATGCTTCACCAAAATTTTCGATAAACTTGTATCTAAGTACCTTTAAAGTACTACTAAATTGCAACTATTTTACATAGAATCGCCATATTCGATTCGCCGTTTCCGAGACTCAGGATATATACATATGCAAGAATTGCCCGTTTAAAAGGTATTTGTTTTTTTAAGTTAAAGCTTACATACAAGTAATACTAATATTCGTATCACTGAGGGTTCTCTATTCTCGGAAGAAATCGTTAGTTACCTCATGACAAATGGTTCTCGTTTATTGAATGACTGATTTATTCCAGCAGGTCAACAGGTGAACGCCATGTGATTTACTAACTCCTAATGCTTTTCCGATTTAGTCGCTCCTAATTTGGTGGTTATCCCTTTTCAAAATCATGTGACGAGGGATCCTCTTTAGGATTGGGTCTTTGAAGACGAAAGCTCAAGTGTCGATAGCTAAAGGGTTGAAATAACATGATTGATTTTTAATTTTGAATGTTTTCATTGATACTTAGTTTGATATTTGCTTGGTTCTGCCGTTATACCGTCGAGATACTTTTTGGTGTAATCACCAATTAAATTTTTCTTTGCCATTGTTATATATTTTATTATTTTTTTTTTAATTTTAAGCATTATGCATATATCACGCTTATTTATTTATTACATTGTAAATTCGATAAGGTCTGAGAATCAACCAACATGTATTTTTCATATTCCTAAATTTAATCAATAAGGTACACTTACTAGTTGTTTATATCTATTGTTGATCCAATACAAGGTACTGTAAAAATACAACAAAATGCCGTATTAACTCATTCAAGTTATAAGTTTACGTCGTAATTAATAAATATATATATACAGTAATTAGCGTGTTCACAATAGGTATAAGGTATCTTTGAATTGCCTTTTTTTGCGTTTTGACGTTTGAAGTTTTGACTACAGTCCTTAAAATATAGCCTGATCTATATAATGGTATACATGGTATACATCTTTATGATGTCTAAATCCTTGGCATGTTCAAACGAGCGTTTTTATTTTGTATATATATTGATATGGGCTTCCGGAATTCTTACTCACTCCAAACCGTGAAACAAAACGAAAGCTCTGTTTCACACCGGTTTTCTGTGAGGCCGATGTATCACTCCGGCCGAGCCGGGCCATTTATGCCGAAGCGTGGCTCTCCCACAATTTTATTATTTTTTATATTGTATCATATACTAAGCGACATACTGTGACCTAATTAACTACCGCTATGCACTTTATATCTACCGTGATACTGCAATTATACCTGTAAACATGATTAAATGTTAGTGCGGGGTTTGAAATTGAAAATAACGAAGTTAATCAAATTAGATGAAAGTTATAATGTTAAAACTATATTATTTTTTAAATTTCACTTTTTTGATGATATATTTTTGTAAATGTGACATGACACGACATTTGCTCACAATTTTTCTCCGTACGATACATTCATAACAAAAATAACATTCTTTAATATTTATACATGTATATATAAATATAGTGCAGAAGAAATAAAATATTTAAAATAAGAACCTTAAAGATAAACAATGGCGAGTTCAAAAAAGCTTTTAAGAAAAGAAAGCGAGTCATAAACTACGATTTTACTCTATGAATATAATGGACACCGTGCGCCAGAGACAAAGGGCTCGTGAAGGCAAAAAACAGACTGTATTCTCTATTTAACGTTTTTCTTATTATCCTATTTGCTTTATGATTTTTTATACTCATAAGACAATTTAAAAAATAGTCTTTACATCTTTATAACTAATGCTATTTTCCAAGTATCTTCATTTTCTTTGTTCTTAATTTTCGCTCAATTAAATGTCAAAGCTGGTCACAGATTATATTTTGAGAGGTTTCTTTATTTCTAAGTAACGGTCGCGAAGAGATCGCGAAAAATTTTTTTGGTTTCTTGCACTGCTCTACAATATAAATTTTAACTGTACCACATTTCATACTCGTTCGTCGCATGATTTTCGTATATGTATAGGTACATAACGTAAATTCCCCAGTTATCTACATTGATGTATTTAAGACGAAGCGAATGAAAAGTGTGAAGTTTGAACTGTTCCAGCTAGTTCATTTATTATTATAATTATTTTATTTATTTGTTTATTCAATTCCTACATAAACAAGTTATTATTTATTCTTTTATACTTATTTTTATGAAGTATTGTTTATTTGAATTCCATTCTGTATCGGATACACTCATATGTACAACTAATGAATTATTTAAAAAAAACCCTACAGCATTATTTTTTTTTTTGTTTTTTTTATCCTTATATACCTAGTATCACTCCCACGGTTAAGACGAATCTATTTATACCAACCACATAAAATATGATTAGCCGTTTAGGCTCTATGGCACGCCAAAAAAAAATACATACCTACATACGTTCATACTGCTATCTACTAGAAAAACATAACCCTCCTTCTTTCGCAGTCGGATAAAAAGTACAAATTGAAAGAAAAAAATACCTATTTTACTCTTTATGTTGTAAAACTAGAAGAATAAGAGGTTATACAAAATGAAGAAATATTTTTCTATATACAAAATTAGAGCAAAGATAGCACATATTTAGTATAAGACTAAGGCTTTGTCGCAACAATATGTATCACAAACTCCTTAATCTTCTTTATTGTTCGTGGAAAATCCGAATGTTTGCTAAGCCTCGTCTTTTCGCCAATAATAAGTATGTCCTGTGACGTTAGTTGAATTCTTCGTTGGGTCGGGAATATGGGGGCTGGGTGGGAAAGGTGTATATCTGCATAAATACGTAAAGCGGTCACGTTCGAGCGGAGGACCACGCGTTTAACTTGTATCGTCTATGGACAACTGAAGAACGTTTGAACGAGCAAGTGTGATGGCTCTAGTAGATAAAATCAAAGCATTATGGTATGTCAATTGGACGACACTCACCTGTCAGTATTGCTTTGCAATAGATTTTTTAAATTAAAGTTAAAAGCGTTAACTGAAATCCCAATAAATTCCACTTAGAATTATCTACTAAACATAGTTCGAGTGATAATCAATTTAAAACGATCATGAAGTATATTTAGAGATGTGTCTGAATAACCTCCATGCTTTCGCACCTAACATCATTAATTAACTTATTCTTAATGCCCCTCTGACTGTTATCACGACTCATGTTTACTTAGAACTTGAAATATAGACAACTAGGATGAAAACTAACATGTAATTTTAATACCAATATTGATCTAAATAAGTCAGACCCCAGGGTTTGTTTATTTTCAAAAAAATAGCGCGACGCATGTTATTAGTATTCTAAATGCTTTCTGAATCAAATTTTCATATTCTTATCTACTAGTTGCTTCATAATACTTCCAAAGCTTATTAAATATATTATTAATAGTTATAACATAGAATGTTTATATTTATCTCGCACCAGTTGCATTCACTATACTTTTTTAATGAATCTCGTACTGATTCCTTTATACTAGTTGTCTTACCTAGTAACATTGTATTTCAATTCATTTCTATTGTAATTCACAGTGACATGTTATATCCGTATGTCTGTCAACCGTACATAGTTCATGGATCCAATCTACTAAAATACAAGGTAATAATGTAAATCAGACCATTCCATCTGAGTTTCTGTAGATGACAGAATGAGCAATCAATAACAGAATATCACTTTGACGTACATGTTACGCATAATTATATGCCGGTAATGGTTTGCATGGATTTACAGCTACCAGTATTTCATTTGTCCATGTTCTAAGCGGTGCGTTCCAAACAAATACGTTTACATAGCAGGAAACGTATTTGTTTAGAACATTTCTGTCGTTTTGTAATATCTATGGGCAACAAAATTGCTAGCATTTCCTAAATTCTAATTTGATTTCGAGGGCTGATTGACGTTACTGGACGTTTTTGGAACATGTTACTAAAATTTCAACACATTTCAATTCGACGTTTCATCAGTTACTCCGACTGTTTACTACTTCGAGTGAATTTCGAAATCTGCGGGATTAACTGCTATTGATAATTAATACTGTTATTTAGAAATCATACTGTCACACCATACCTATCTGCAATAGGATAGTTGACAATCCTAAATAAATAACGACGTCTCCTTCATTGAAACGAATATTGCAATACATCTCGGAATATACAATTATTATAGCTTTTCATTTCAATTGAGTAGTGTTAAACAGTGACGTCACAAGTTTGTATTTAGTAACAAAGGTTTTTATATTTGATAAAAGTAACTAATTTGACTAAGGTGTCATCTACCTTATTTCTAATTCTTATTCAATGTTACACTATAAAAATAACTTTTTGTCTATTGTAACCGAATCGAGGCAAGTGGATAATCCAGTAAGTTGACAGTGTAAAGGCATCAACGGTCGTGTCACGCCGCCTTTATTTTCTATTTCCAAGGCGGCGCGGCCAGAGAAACACCACGGCTAATCGTCCGCCCGTTACCCGCCCCGCCCCAATAGTGTTGTAGCGAGCTACAGAAACGTCTACGAAAGATTTTGGTGAACTTATTAGTAGCTACTTTCGTGTAAGGAATATAATTGTAGTAGAAGTAATAGTAAATGTGTATGTAGAAATATAGGCTTGACATTGATGAATATGTGTTTAAAAATCTATGAATTTATAACTACGATTAGTATGTTTCACATTTACCCTTACTACCGTAATATTATTTATGTTTTATTATTCTTTAGGGTACAGAGACCCCTAACTTTAGTTATTTTTTATCATTTTTGTTGAATATAAAGGAATAAAAATTAACATTTTCATATCACGTTTAGCTTCTTTTAAACCTTATTTAACATTTTCGAAAGATCTATACGGTATTCGATTCGATATTTTTTTATCGGTTGTAGGGGAAAAATGTATTATCTTTAAAGAATCGATAGATAAAATCGACATATCAGAGAGCACATCACTGGCTGTCTTGATGTGTCCCGGCAAGTAACGTGTTCTTTTAGTGGTTTGTCTCACGCTTTTGCTACCTGCTTCTTATAGATCAGTTTACTCTTGTGTGTGTATGTGGGTTACCACACTTGTAAGTGTATTCTTTAGAAGACACTTCTTTCAATGAAATATTTTACATATTGGAGTTTTTTTTTTTTTAAAGGTTACGTCCGTAAATAAGTTCGTGGAAGATCTCTACATTCGAAATACGAACTTACTATTTTTAACAAGCGTTTATTTTTAGTTTGACCTGTCCCGTTGTTTGTCTGTGATCAAATCTTGCAAGTTAAATTTGATCTACTTCCCGATTTCCGATTGAGTTAAAATTTGAATTGACCCTTTAGTTCTGATGAAAATTGAATTATAAATATATATTATATAAACTTTCGTGAAAAGCGTTTTTGAAAAAAATCTTTGTAAATAAATCACGTGTTTTTAATGTACGCATTAGATATTTTTTCAAAGAGAACGACTGCAGTAATAATATACCCTGTATCGCGGGGGACTTTACAAATACTTGAAAGAGACACAAGTTCACCAATATTCAGGACAGTAGTTTGTGGATCCCAAAAAGCGTTATCCCATGTGGGGATGTGAACCTACAACTCTTGTCGAAGTAGGAAGGCGCGGTGATCGCTTAAACCATACGTGCAGTCAATCCAAAGTAGTCACTATTTTACAAACAATTTACTTTGAAGTCCTTGAGATCAAACCACTTTCCTTTATGGGCAAGCAGCAAATGAACACCAGTTTATTCATTATAAGTTACTTATAGAGAAACATATTTCGGCATTCTCAAAATAAACTGTACTATTTTCATACGCCGTTTTCTTTCTTGACTGATGTTTCGATATATTTCGGTAAACGTATAATTGAACACTTAGTATATAAAAGACAAAGTTTTTAATAGCAATCAATACCCGATTTAAGTGTCATTAAATATTAAGTTTTAAATTATATAATTACAGTGAGTTTTGCCATAAAATGAATAACCGTCCCTTGAAGTAGTTTAATAAGCAGTCGGTACGAAACATGATCAGGACAATAATTAAATAACTGCTAAAAACACATAAAGCAAATTAAGTAAGCAAACTATAGATATAAACATACCTATTGTTTTACAACTTTGAACCCCTCTTATTTATCATAAGTACGCATAGATAGGGTATTTAAGTGTATACTCTAAACGCATATACTTATAATTATATAGGTAGTGTTGTTGGTATACTATTTTGATTTATGTACCGCTCGAGACCGACCGCGTCTCAAACCAACACCTGCTACCCTAAGCTAAATATTCATTTGTCAGACTCGAATGTAAGTTAAAAAGGATTGCTAATATCTTAGATGGGCTTTACTTTACCTACGGTACGGTATTGTTTACAACCGACACGATTTGTGGGACTTCTCGGCTTTACTTTTAATTAAGGCCTTTGGTTTTGTCTTTTTATTCATAACGGTATGTTTTTGGGGGGTTTGTGAGACAAAGTGCTTATGTGGATTTGTTTGGAGTGATATATGTTTGTGGGTTGTTGTGGCTACGCAATACCTATTACATATAAACTTTTATATTAAATACATAGGTATCTAACGAAAAGCGGGTTTGAACAGTTATTGTCACCGAACTGAGTTGGTTATGTAGTAAATGCTAGTAATTAGTTAGGAAACTTACGTGGTAAATTAAAGTTATATCTGTGTAATAGTATTTGTTTTTAATAAAAACAAATAATAGTTTGAAGCTAACCCGGCCAATCATTAGCTGAGTAACTGCATGTATAGTTTTAGTCTCAACTAGGACATTTTAGTTTTACCACCTGTTATACCGCAGTTGTTATTTTGAATAAATATATATTATTAATCTTCCTTCTTAGTTTCATAAGCATTTCTTTTTTTCGGAAATACAGTAATGTGAGTAGGTATATCGAATTTACGTTAGTTTGAAAATGACGCTTAATATTTGTAATTTACATAAAATTATTTAAACAAAGTCATTATTTGATTAAATTATCATTGGAAACCCATGATCAGGCACAAATAGACCTCCGTCTTTATAATACAGGGAAGCGGCAAGTATTTTTATTTACTTTATTTTGCACAGTATTTAATATAGATTGGGATTAGCATTGTTTATAAATAATAAATAAACATTTCATAGTTTACGACCATATCTCTTGCTTGCACTCGTATATAAATACCTGCAATCACTTCACAATAATTTTAGTCCACTTTTGTATATTATTGTTGGTGTAATAACTGTAGGAAACTGGTATAAAACTATGTTATCTATGACTTTGTTTTCATCGAGTGATTGGAGTAAAAGCCGACCTGATAATTATCTATCTAAATAAAACTTCTTAATTCCCGTATTCTTCATTCCCTTTGGTGAAAGCTATTAGTCCCTTCAAAAGGGTATAAATAAGATAAACCTCGAGGATATAATATTCATAAGATTCTGTCACAAATATTGAAAGCCGCAGACCCAAATGTCAGTGTCGGCTGGTCCCCTTATTGACAAGTTTTGGCCCTGCCCTGGGAAATATGAGTTAGGTAACATTAAAAATAAATATTGAATTATTTTATGTATCAATATATAATGTGTTTACTAGATCGAGCTTTTTGTTTTTGTTTGATGTTATACCGAAAACATGTTATCATCAATTTTGAAAGAAAGCTATTAAATATACAATTGATATAAAATGGAAGGATTAACAACCTTTTGGTTAAAGCTTTCATTAACTCCTATAATATAAGAATACCTACATATTTTTGTAGATTTCGTTCTATTTTAAAGTGAAAAAGTATATTTGGAAAGAAAGAAGGGAATATATGTTAATTTCTAAATCACACCGTACCTATCCATAGTTATTTATAAAACTCAAGAGTTTGTTTGTTTGGTTGAACGTTTGGTACTACTGTTCCGATTTGAAAACTCTCTGCGTTAGATACCCCAGTTATCGAGGAAATCTCTATCAATGAAAAATGATTCCTCCTGAGAACTTATATTATGTATGCTGCGTAGGCAGTGAAAATTACACAGAAAGTCCTAAATACAAAGTAATATATTTTAGGCTCAATTGGCAAAAATAATACCCTTTGAAACAAAAATTATCAGCCAAGATTACTGGATTTTAGATGTAGACATCAACAGTCGATATTGCACCAACACTGTACATGACTAGAAATTTAAAAAAATGTTAAAGTGATGAATAAATCTTTTTGTTCAAACATTTCACTTGCTTTCTTTCGATACCGAAGTTGAAATGTAAAATATTTTGGTGCTGTGTATTGTTCCGCGTATTGGCATGAACATTTCAATTACACGCAAACAACTATTATGTTATACAAAAAAAATGAAAGTATAAAACTTAACTTAAAGGATGTTAAAATTTGTTTCTACAAGAGTCAAGTGTTAGTACCTGTTTATTAACGCTATTAATTTCATTTTGCATCATTCTTTAAAAGTTTAAATATTGTATATAATATATGTAAATGAGAACTCCCCTAAATTGCCTATTGTATCATATTGTAACAATAGAACATAAAAATAAAAATATCACGATCCCAAAGCTTGCATCTGTGACTCGTATGATGTCTTTGAATAGCTTGTTAACGCATTATTTCTGCACATACTGTATCTACGAGTCCCATACGCTCCGCGAATAATAAAGTGATTCCCGCTATCTATGGGCCTAATTGGCCCAGACAAAGTACAAGTCCTTCTGAGTTACACCAACCATATTATTCTGAAATATTGTAGAAATATGAAAAAGGCTGAATGAATAAAATTCTTTGAACTTATCGTTTCTTTTGTACTGAAAATGAGCTCTACACAACAACAAGTCTTAGCATGGTCTTATAGATTTTTACCTTGAGATTTAGCCGTGATTGAGTAGACGGTTGTTTCCATTATGTGTTGTGTTTTCAACGTCTATTATAGATGTAAATATAACATATGGCTGTATAATATAAAATACTAAACGCACAACTTAAATATAATAGTGAATTATTTGTTAATATGTAATAGATTTTATCTTAACGGAAAAATGGTTACAACTGTAATTAACATCGCTAATGTTATAAATGGGTAAAAACTTACCTCTTGTACTCCAAAATATTTTGATCCATGATAAAGAAACTGCTTTTGTCGCCTAAAAGATATTGCTTTTGGCTACAAAGCCACACTTTGTTATATATATATATATCATAATATGTACTCTTGTAGCTCTGTCTGGTGTATATATAAAGAGAGAGATTCTATCTATTTATCTTTCTAAAATAACCATGAAGCTCTGGCTTCGCTCAGTTTGATTAAGATTTTGTTAGTCAGTTACATTTGTTTATGATGTTCACTAATAATTTTAGTGAATAAACACAAAAACTCACATTTTGTTTATAATTTTACTCGTATAACACAGTAATACAAAGCTTTAGTCAAATACAAATGTAACACAACTGTAATGTTTTATAAAAGTTCTGCAAACCCGTTTGGAGTGGCAATGTCTCGGTGTAACTGGCAGCCGACTTTCTATTGTGGCCGGTAAACCATAATAAGTATTATTCGATGTTTTGGGTGCTTCCTATCTGCCTTTCGTGAGAGAAATAAGGCTCTTTAATACGAGATCGATGCTTTGTACTCCTCTTATTATTTTTGTACCTTTTGTTAATATTATATAAATAAGTAAAGAGTGAGGGCGATTTTTCTAAAGCAAAATAATAATGACGAAAAAGTTGATGAGCCTCTGGTACATTGTTACTGAAATATACAAATTTCGGCGTATTACGACCGCGTATCATTTTCTTAAATTAGTTTTTATTTCGATACGCAGAGCTTTTTCATAAAAGATGTCTTTATTTTTGTATGAACTGAGGTTATATGAATATTTTCTACTAAATTACAATGAAGTGCTCGTATCAACAGAGGGTGTAACAACTTGTTGCAATTAATCCGACCCATGTTCTCTAATCCGACGATAGGATCGACAACAGTGATAAATAGAAATACCGAGAATGAGTTTCAGCAAGTATCAAAGAAGCTGAACGACGGAGGACGCAACGTATACTATCAAAATTGGATAACTGTAAAACACATGTACGCAGCAATGTAGGTACTTAATACCATAGATTCTATTACTTAGTATGTTCAAGTTAGCCTAATTCATACTTATAAGATTAAATTAACGCAAAAATTAAGTTGAATTATAACAAATTCATTCGTCATCGTCATCAGCTTATCGCTGTCCACTGTTGGACATAGCCTTCCCCAATTGCACGGCAACTAGTTCGTTCCATGGCTTCTTGCATCCAGACATTATTCACTCCAATAAATAAGTAAATGTGTTTCTCCAAACGTTTTGTATCTAAGTCCAGTATTAATTTGAAAAATAAACGCAAAAGAGACAATTTGAAAACATGTTACTTTTACGTGCATAGTTTTAATATATTTGGTAAATACTCTGGTGTTATTGCAATAGGTAAATATCGACTATACTGGTACTGACGTTTTAGTTCTCACAAAACGCGATAAAGAATAAACTGAAGTAGAAGTAAATAAGTCAAAATCAACAACAGCTTAAATAAGGAAATGTTCGCGTGACAAAAGGAAAGTAAAGAACAATTTGCATGGTCTCGACTCGGGCGGCCGGGTCTACTCGCATACGTACCAATGCCAAGTGGCAACAGGTCGTCGATTTATCCACCCGGGTGACATGATGTCGGGCTAATGGAAAAATGTGACATTAAGCCGGCTGTTTTTAAGCCACCGTTCAATCGGATGAGTTATGGAGTCGCTGGCACTGATGATCGAAGATGTGAATTTGTCGGCTCAGTGATTTTGAAAGATTGATTTTATTTCTTATCTTGTGCTATTATGGGAGAAATTACTAAATGGAGACAGTATTGAGTCGTTCGGTTTGTACTAACTTTTATAAATCTGAGTTGGCAAATGTGTATACATCACAATGGTACAATGGTAAGCGGTTATCGTAGCATATTTAAGCCGACAATCAGATTATTACTTCCTTGTTGTTTTTCTTATGAGTACTGTGATCATTTAAACCCATTTTTCTCTTTTCAGTGTGAGGGGATAAAAGATGCAAAACAAACTTATTCGATGTTTTCATATTTTGACTATGCCATGAAACAAACAGTACATTTTATACGTTTATCAATGGCATACAACTACAAAACCATTATTCCTTATTGGAACCTTCATCTCTATTTCTAAGGAACTCTGGCGAGCCTATTCATCTGTAGATACAGAATACAATGTCGTGATCCAAGATGCGTAGAATTAAGCTAGCTCCTATCTCTGGTATTTATTTGTTTGGTTTCCTATCTCGGTTCTACAAATAAATGCTTGTGTATCGTGTTATTTAGAGTTGTGAGTATTACAGAAAGTTTAAAACATTCCCACTGCAGATGATACAAATAAGCTTTTTTTATACTAGCTTTCTTCATATGGTTATAATAAGATGTAACTTTTTTTCAAGATAGGGCTTGCCAAAGTGACTGCTGTGCCTGACAAAAAGCATGAGTAGAATCAAAGAGTCATGGTCATACTCATTCCAAATGTAGTCAATGCAGGATCTGCCCTCCTAGCCAAGTTGACATTCGACAAACATAAACATTATCAAAAACCTAACAAATTTATGGAAATGACGTCATTTAAGCGATAAGTCACGTGGTCAGAACAAAATTTTGGCCAATAATACAAGAGAACAGAGGCATTTGTGATTGTGTAAAGAGATTCGACCCAAAGCGCTTGCATCTTGGCTACAGGGACAGAAATCACAGTGGAAGGGAAACATATTTAAAAAGGTTATATGCCTATGAAATAAAGTTATCATCAAAAAATCGAAACACTGGATTTTTTTTCTCTTAAGACAATTAAACTTAAAAATATTTTTTATTCCATGAACATAATAACACATTGCTGTAGCAGGCAGTTTGGCGAAGAGCGCGCCTCAACTTTGCACGTGAGCATCTTACCTGGACTTTCGATCAGTGTAACAACTTTCCCACGTTTGTAAAATTATGCTTTAAGGTAATAACGGAAAGAACAAAGTATACAAAAGAGAAGGAGAACGCTAAGCGCCCACGGAGAGTTTGTCATTGAGTCTGGACCGCGTCTACCCTCATTAAGCAGTGAGTGTTACATCGAACAATGTCTAAATGATCATTTGTTGCCCTATGCCCATTTTATTGGCGAGGAGTTCATATTCATGCATGATAATGCTTGACTCTACACTGCGGCCGTCGGACGAAATTATTTCTTTGAAGATCGGTATCTCCGTTATGGAATGGCTAGCAAGGAGACCTGTTTTGAATCCCATAGCACATTATGGAAAGAATTAAAAATACGCATTTGAGGAAGAGATCGTGCCCTAGATATTATTGGCCAGCTGCGGAATGCAATCCGAGAAGAATAGAAGTACATTTCCTACACGTGGTCGTGACTCTCATACGATCGATTAAAAATCGAATTGACACAGCCAACTAGTTATGGAATGAATTGTGTCTAAACTTTTTTCATTTTCCTGTATTGTTTTTCCTGTTTCTTTCATACTCCACATAGGGATAACTCTATGAAAATTTTATTTGAATTTGGAACATTCTCATTAGGATTTGTCATCCTAATACCACTATTAAATTCACATTCAATATTTACTGACAATTAATCATTTTCCGATAATGCTTTCGGAACATCAATATACGAGTTGTTTCAATTTATTTGGTGAGAAGTGTATAAACTTGGGCAATTTTCATAATTACAGTACGTGCAGTAGTAGTAGTAGATTCAATAGCTCACTTTTTTCTCCACAAAATAGTAAACCAATACTTCTTAAACGCTCCTATTTTCCCGACTATAATTTTAAAGATGGGATGTACTATACACTTATTATTTTTTTTATTCTACCACCTATTTGTTGCCTAATGCATAATACATTTATATTATATATTTGTCTCTCTGCTACTATATAATATATAGAACTAGAAATTTTGGATTCATGGATTTCTTACAGTTAAATTGAATTATTTAGTCACGGAATAACATATATTTAAATGATTTGGTTTTCAATAAAATCTTACATGTATTTAAAAGATGTTTCAACTTTTAGTTTCACAGTGAACCTCCTTTCGAATGAAAACTGTGTGATATATATTCCGTGTAAAACATTCCGTGTGGCTGGTGCTTTTGATTAAGAAAACGTCGTGTGACTAACCCATTCATCTGTAAGACTCGACCAAAAATAACAGAACTGCAGAGAAAAAGAAAAGTTGATAAACAAACAACAAACTCTTTACCAACCTGTCTGGCGAGCGTGGTACATTAAATCAAAACCAAAGTGTCTCTACTCTGCCTTGTAGGTAAGCGTTCGCAGAATCCAAAAGTGGTGATCATGATGCTTTTTTTATGGCATAGGGGGCAAACGAAAAGACACATCACCTGTAGGTAAGCAACACACGCGAGACTAGAAGCGTCGTAAGTGCGTTGCCAGCCCTTTTAAAGGGAGTACGCTCATTTCTTTTCTTTTTTCTTTAAGGTATGAAGTTCGTATTGGTCCGGGTATACCACAGGCGACAGTTCATTCTGTTTAACAGTTCACAATTTTGTTGTGCGAGGCAGATAATTTCTAGAAGACCGCACTGTTGTGGACTATTAAACATCTAAGTGATGGGGATGAAACTCCTTTCGCGTAGAACGATAGCAGCGATGGCAGGGATCAATCCGAACAATTCTTCGAAGCACTCCCCATAGTAGATGTGGTAGAAGATGCAAAAATCTCTGCTCTGCTTTGCTTATTGCAAATGCAGACAATGCAACAATGCAGCATGGTGATCCACACCATGGCGGCTTAGTGATGCTTCTGCATTATTGAGACAGACTTATGTCTAACATATGACTATGAAACACTGGTAAACTTCTGTTGCACGATTCAAGATTGGTAGTTTCTTGGTTTCGTTCGTTACTCCGTAGTTCGGCGAATCTTCGGTAGTCGGCGCTGTAGTGTTTTTCTGTTTTGCGTTGTATGTGAAAGTTGCCACAATAGGATTGCCATACTACCCTCCGTTCAGCCAAAGATTTCCGAAATAAAAACTTTTTTCTAAAGTGGACGTCCCTTTTATGATCTGATTGTTATATAAGTCCTTTATCCAAATGTACTTATTAGTACTAAATTAATCATATTAAATAATTAACATCGCATCGTTAAACATAATAAGCGGTATTAATTGGATCAGAGCTTGATGTAATAACATACGTTTGTCACATACCTGTGTGAAGATGAGCCTTTACACATATTACACAGTAGATATGGAATGGGAATTGTAATCAATCGGGCAGACAATATGCCTACATTGTGCCCTGTAGTGATGGACAATGTGAGCGGTATTGTAGATGAGTCTCTAGATGTCTCCATTATTAAGACAGTGATCAAGGAAAATTGAATGGATTGGCTTTGACTTTAGACTTCTCTTTGATAGTTCTGTATATAAGCATGATATCAAATAAATTTATATACATATTATACACACATACACAATATATAATATAATTCTCGAATCACGTTATTGCTCATGATGAATTCCCAACACTATCTAATCTATTTCTCTTTTTTTAATGTGTTTTGTGCTCGTGTGTTATAATTAACATCGCACTTAGATAGTTACCAGAATTATTGAAATGAGACACAGGCGAAGTTGCGTGTGTCAGCCATTGAGCTGTTATACGTAGTAATAAGGGGTCAGCTTATAAAAATGTAAAATTTATCTGCCTACCGTATTGTGTTTTTACATACTAAGACTTTAGTACAAAGATACAGTAGTGTATAAATGATAAAATACTTATACTTATTTCCTATACCTAAGATATAAAATATTCAACTTTAGAAAAACATACGAGTATTCGAGTCTGTGGTTAAAGATCTCATTAGTTAACGTCAGATCTTTTTAACTATTACTGAGATTAGCTTTCTGAAAGGGTCAAGGCAAATTTGGCCCTGTCATATAACTAATTAAGAAAAATGAGTTACATTATTTTAAAATCAATTGGAAATTTTAAATTATGAGAGTCGAATAAAAAACCTTAAAAGTATGCATTGTATACAGATATTTGAGATTGAAAAAAAATATATAATAAAATCATCATCATCATCAGCCTATCTTCGCTCCACTGCTGGACATATGCCTCTCATATTGCACGCCACTTGGTTCGATCCTCGGCTTCTCGTTTCCAGCTCCGGCCAGCCGTTTTGCGCAAATCATTACTCCACCTGGTCTGTGGACGTCCTACACTACGTTGGCCGAGACGCGGTCTACACTCAAGAACTCGATAACCCCAACGTTTATCGGTTCTACGGCAGATGTGGCCAGCCCACTGCCACTACAGCTTGCTAATCCTGTGGGCTATGTCGATAACCCTGACCCTCTATAAGTGATACTTTAAATATTATTTTGGTAAAAATAATTTCAATATATCGGTATTGGGTAATATTGTCACAGCTATTATATTAAAATAAATAACCTCGGGTCAATTTCGTCAGAATCACAAATTGAACAAAAATATTTTGGTACGCACAGAATAATTATTTTAATAACATTGGCGATTACTGAAACAAGGGCGGTTCAGATGTCGAACGGGTAATTGTAGGCATATCAGTAGTATCATTACGTGAACACTCTGTGATTATTTGTAATGCGAAACAGGCGATACTAGATGCAACGTTTAAGCACAGATCTTTTTTATTGTAATACAACTACAGAGGTGTGTGTAGTATGTCTTTAATATAAGATATTTGTTCATAATCATAATGGCTGTGCGCATTAGAGACTTAAAAGTTCCCAGCACGAGTCATATATTCTGAGCTGCGTTAAAATTTTGTGCGCCAAATTTCCATCGCGATTTTCCTTTCATTTGACTGGACTTTTGGCGTAGTGGCTTAAGAGGTCGCCATGCCGCTTTCTACTTCGCCTAATTTTGTAGGTTTAAATCCCACAAGGGACAACACTGTGTTATCCGCACATTGTTGTTCTGAGTCTTGGTGTTCTTTGTGTCCGTTTCATGTATGTTTGTAAAGTCCTCCGTGACACGGGAAGTATATATCTAAAGCGGGAGTTGTTTTGTTATAAAGGAAATCCTAATTATCTCCCATTTATCCAAACATATACACAAAATTTAACTCGTTGCTTTTATTTTATATTATGTACTGGTTATATAATGCATTGGAGTTGGATCTAATACCAATCCTTAAAATTGCTGTCGATAAAATAACCACGTAACTCTGGTAAGGGGCAAATTGTGATAAGTGTAACCAACCTTGCTTCCAGCTATTACCCCACACCTATACCTAAAAGAAAAATAGAATTTTTTAAGAAGTGCTTCTAGTAAGTGACTAATTTTTAGAAAGATTCAATAGAATCCGATACGAAATTCAGTTTACCCTACTACATAAGGTTTTTGTTCCCCGTTTTTATATGTGCATTTATGTTCAGCACTTCTCTGATAAGGGTTGATCTTGATTTTTAATAAATAACCTATCCAGTGCTAAAATAACAATTCAAATTTGATTGATGTATCTACAGATTATCGCGTTTAAACATCGAAATAATATTCTTTAACTATATTATTACCGAGGAATTTTTTTTAACAAACAAGACCAAGGCACTTACTGGAAATATGTGTATTTGTTCAACATAATTTATCAACAAAACAAAGGTCGAAATTGTTAAGTCTAGAGAGTGTTCAAGAATAAATGTGTCGCGTCACCTAATGTAGTTTGTTTTCTCAAAGCACTCACCTATTGAATGTGTGGAAGTTGCCAAGGGTTTTGTTTGAATACTTATATTGTTCCAGCGTGACTACTAATATAAATAACTATGAGTTTTACCCATTTCATTCAAAATTTTGACTTATTTTGTAAAAGTTAACTTATAGAAACACGGAAGATTGTATGGGATATGATGGTGGCATGTTACTATCAGCGTCTCCGTGATTCAGAGGTCACGTTAAGCCGTCGGTCCCAGTTGTTATCATAGGATAACAGTCGTGAAGCTTAGTTGGAGGCCTTTTTGAGCGGCTTAAAAACATCCAACGGTAAGATTATACGTAGCCACAACGTAGTCTTGCCAGTCCCCAACCTGTACTTGGCCAGCGTGGGGACGTATGGCCTTAACCCTCGCCTGAGAGGAGACCCGAGCCCAGCAGTGGGACATTATGGGTTGTTGATTGATCGATTGATTATATGTAGGGACTACGGCTTGATACACCTTTTTGCCTCGTCTACGTTAGTCATTCGTTGTATGCATGCTTCAGTTCCCGGTACTTTCAAAACGGCTCTATCTATTTACTTATTTTGTAAAGTATATTATCATTTAGTCAGTTTATTTATCTGTGTGTCATGATCGTAAAGCAATATTCCAATGAGCGTTTCACACAACTCCTTTTGATCCAATTCTTTCGTTACAAAGATACTTCTACTTGATAGAGACAACTTTGTCAGTCGCTGTCAGACTATCACGGAAAAATTGTAACGAAGATAACCAGAGAGGCGTATATCATATAAAAATAAAATTTGTATACGCTCTCCACCTGCAAAGAACGCCTACAAACAATGTTAGCGAAAATTCAATCTCGCAAAATAGAAAATATTTTTACGGTCAATGAATACAAAAGTGTGGATACGGCGGGATTATAACTATGTGGTTTATGTTATTTAGGAGATTTTTTGGTAAAGGAGTCTAGTACTTACACCACACTTCTTAGAAGAGACCATTCATTTCCGATGTTATGAATACATTAATTTTAGTATGATGAAAAACTTATAGAAATATAACATTTTTAAAACAACTGAAACTGACCTGAAACTGACTTTCATAATCCTAGATTACGAGAAAAGAGTACTTTGAAAATTAGAATTATTTTTTTTAGAATTAAGAAAAATTAAAAACAAGAACAGCCCGGTTTGTGTTTTGTCTGAGTTAAAATAACACTATTTTCGATATTAAATAGCAATGCATAAAATATTTCATTAACAAACTTTGACAATCCACTGTCCACTGCTGGACATCGGTTTCCCTTCTAAGGAAATTTAAAAAATGTATTATTTAGCAATTCTGATTGCCAACTTCAGCAACAAATATGGTACGGTAAATGCATAAGTCGCTATCAAAATTTAATCAAATCATTGCGAAAGCAATCTGCTGGATGTCTGAAATGATTGAAATGATTTATTTTGCTAGAATGTAGTACAGAGCATGTGATAATAATTCTTGAAAGATCAAGTAACCATAACAATGGTGTGCAACTGTCGATTCTTTATTTGGATTTTAAGGAATCATTACCAATAACGACTGTAGTAAAGGCAATGGATATTCTGAAGACCTATATTAAATTTGGTTTAATTAAATTTTCTATTCATCAGTAATCGTAAAAGCTTAAAATCAGCAGTATCAGCATAAAGCAAGTTAAGACTCTCTCTTTCTGACATTCTTGGTTAGCACTTAAATAGAAAACTCATATTTCTGTTGAATTTCACTTTTCGATTGCAAAGCGAAATCCATGAAACGCTTCAAGTAAGTTATGCTCTTTAATTTAGAAAGACCATCTACACCGAGAGTACTCTCGTGTAGATAGTTTATACTCTCGTTGTAGATGTTGAAAATGAGCTGCTTAATAATTTCGTTAAGTAACCATGCTAACGTTACTATCGATCACCACTTGGATATCTAACAAAATTACAGCGAACGGCGGCTTACTACGCAATTCCTATGTATTGGTACAAAAACTTTTTTAGAGTTCTTTTGTGATGTTACAAAAAAAATCGAATAGTCTATCTCTGGAAGCTACTATTTAAAAGGCTGATGATATCTACTAGATGAAATTACAGTTTTTAAAGTTACTGTAATATTTAGTTGGGACTAACTTTTGCCCGCGCCCCTCGCGGGCGTTATGTTGGTTATTGCGTTGAAAAACTTATTTAAAATTGAACATCACTATAATATACTTATTTTTAAACTCTTTGTGTCTGCACATTCATCGATCTATTTTAAATAAGTAAGTAGTTAAATTTGAATTAGAGGAAGAATTTGAAACATGGATTTCGGCATTAAACGAAAATATAAAAATAATTTTAAAAAGTAAAAAAAACAAGAATAATTTATAAGACCATACCGAAGAATTATTATCATAACTAATTTAAAGCATATAATAGTAAAATTAAGAAAATCTTAACATATGTTAAAAGGAAATAAAAGAAAACGGACCATTACCCCTCCCCGCCCCACTTATACAACGAAATTAAATATACGATCGTTCAAATAGAGAAAAAACGGTATAATACAAGATAAATATCGACTAAAGCTTTGTACTCTACCGACGAATCAAGTCTCCGCTTTTCTATTAACAAAAAGGGGTACGACAAAGCCACTTTTTAACAAGAAAAATACTTTTGAATTAAAAGATAAGTAATACAGTAATATCGAAGCTATTNAGGTTATTCAATCCGTAGAAGTCCGACTGTGAGCCACGGGCCTCGGTAATATCGTTAAGGCACAATGGCGCCGGGGGCCGTCCGAAAACTCCGTGAAAATGATCCGTGACGAAATCTCCCCGAAATCAATTTAAATACTCACCCTTGTTAAATGGCAAAGCATGACTATGTAATATGTATAATAAATACATTAAAGTAATTGTGTCGCTCGGTTTGTTGCTTTATACATGGATAATAAATTAAATTACTGGTTTGGCTCTTGAGACTGAATTCGCTGTTGATACTGTTGTGATATTTATAACACGCTTCATTATCTTATAACTAAACAAATTTGTTAATAAATTTATTCCTTCTTCTAATCATCGTATCGCAATGTAATTTTCAACGCTAAAATGATAGTGCTTGTAAAATATAAACCAAGCAGCAACAGTCTGACGACTTTCAGATTTCATAAGAATTTTGTGATACAACAAAAGGTTTCTTTCGTACTTTATAATAGGGATTTTTATATACAGTAGCTGCCAAAATGACTTTTCGGCTTGATGGAAAGGAAAGCATGAGAAGAATCCATCACCATACTTGTTGTGAATGTAGACAATGCATCAATGTAACACTATGACGGCCTAGTAAGTTGCTTTTTCACGCTCCGCATAAAGGGGGTGCGGCTATAGGGGAAGGTAACATACTCACTGGTTGTGAGGTCATATCTTTTCGCAATGAAGCGCAAACTTTTGTTTTTCTCAGTTTTAACACACCACAACTAGTATCTTAATCTTAATATGCTTGAAGGAGTGAATAGTTGTACCAATGAATTTCGACTTAAAGCTACTAACGGGTAATATTAAAATACGAATTTTGCATCGTTAGAAATGAAATAAAGAAGTGATAGATATTGAATGTTCCAGGAAAATAGAAAAAGAAAACTCGTAGCACCAATCCAAAACTAAATTTTAAAAATTGAAAGAAGCCTTAAAATATTCTCTATTGAACTAGTGATTAGAGCTCAGACTCCAGTTACAATCCTCTAAATATAAGTTACAACTAAACGTAGTAATAAAGATAGTGTACCACTCTAAAGTAAAGAAGGAAAAAAATATTCGAAAAAAGTAGGTTATTGTGCAAACCGGCCTCAATATAACTGTAATAATGATAGAAGGATAAATTATACTATATTATTAAGGAGTAAACTTGTTACGCCGCTAAGGTCTGTTCTGTACTACTTTTTAATTAGGTTCTACTAACGTTTTATTATCTACAAAATCAATAGTCGGGTAGTAGTACATCATACACAATAAGATTCATTAGTCTTTTAATAATGATACAATTGAAATAAATGTAATATTTAATTTTGAATGAGAACGATTAAAAGAAGTTTTACTTTGTTTAGTATGTTCGATTTTCATGCATTCGGGTTTTAATCCTTGTGACTTAGAAAAGTATAAAATAATTCATCTTTGAATTAAAAACAAATACATTTTACATGTCCTAAAAGTAAACATTAAACATATATAATATTTACGTTTCAACAATACAATGTTAAAAATTTGCAACTACAAAAATATTACGTATATTACTTGACTGAAGTTCGCGTCAAGGGTTTTTCGATTTGAACGTTCTTTCAGAAGTAGGTATATCATATTAGTGAAGGTGTAAGTACCATACCAGCGCAACTTGACAGCAGATATGAACGTGTACCTAAATAGCATAATCCTTCGCGTAAGGCGGTAACCGTCGTGATTCCCGTCATCGTGGCATAACAGCGGCTATTGTAAACGGACGTATTGTGCCTCGGGATTGGTTTCCCGACGAAGAAAGCGCCAGAGAATCGATTTAAAATTTTCTTGAAAGACACACAATGGCGCTTAATACTTAGGTTTCACATATCTGGAACATTAGATTTAATCATATTGGGATAATTGTGCCCTATTTTGATGTAACTTTTAAAGATTATGGCCGTGGTTTGGCACCGGTGCAAATTGGTTACCGCACACAAAGAGTTACTTTGAAATTTGTTATATTAGTGTGGAATTACTGAAAACCGAAAAAAAACAGTTTTATAATAAAAGTAGTTTTGAAACTACATATCAGACACTTGTGATCAAATGATTAATGTTTTAACCTATATTTATCGTCAATAAGTTTACTAATATTTGTATTTGTTTTGTACAAATATAGTGACAGTACTTTTGGTTTGTTTGTGATACTTAGTGGACATGTTTAAACCACTATGGTTTAGACATAGACCTTATTTCTTAGTCAACATTTTTTTATTTGATTAAATAACTCATTGCTTAACTTATCTATTTAGTTAAATTAGATTTCTATGATAAGGTGATATAAAAATTTAATGTCGCTCACACTGTTACATGTCATAAGATATAATTTTTTCAGTTTTTTTTGCCAGATCTATGAATATTATGGGAAGGAGAGAGAGCTTTTCAATCCAGTTTATTTTTTATACATCTCATTTCACAAATAAAAAAGGACATTTTAAAATTCAACTCAAAAAATATAACTAGCAATTCGTTCCATCTGAAAAAATTGATCACAATTCATCTCGAAAAATCAATTTGGTAATACTTGAACTTTTTAAACATTTCGAAATAAGTAAGCAGTTCAAGCAGAGCGAAGTGATATACTTGCGAAGCGTGAAGCTGTACCCAACACGGATCTTAGAACGTTTTGAAGTAATAGCATCAATGGGGAAATGTAATCTGTACTAACTTGATACGAGTCCTTGGATTTTATTCCCAAACTTTATCTCAACTGAGATCTAGAATTATTTATTATATTTACCTAGCGACCTAACCTAACCTAACCCGGTTTCGCACGGGATTTCCCTTACTATAATTTGCATGTATTACACATATAAACCTCCCTCTTGAATCATTCTATCTATTGTTTTTAACTGCATTAAAATCCGTAGCGTATTTCAAAAGATTTAAGCTTACAGACTCCTATCACTCATAGCTTAGATCTTTTTCATTGCATTCATCATCATCATTGCAGTGACTTCATTTTATACTATGTAAAATTGCTATGACGGAATATAGCTTATTTTTCGTGTACGCGAAATATAATAATAATTAATTCTTATAAAACTATTGACTTCACTGCCTCTACAATTAAACAAAAATAGGTATATTAATAGACCCTCAATAGTCCTAAAAATATGTTATAATGTTTAAGTAAATTTCAGTTTCAGATTACAACGATTAAGTAACTAAATAAATGTGTAGAAAAATAAAAATCTTAATCTTATCTAGTCTCAGCAGATCTCGACGAACGAGTTGTAACAAATCAAACCGCAAAAACTTTGGCAAAGATTCCTGATAAACGAGCGACTGGAATAACTTTCCGACTGTGTACTTATTTGTACTTCATTTCTGAACCGATTGGTTTACCTTTCCTTATCGGTTTTTACCCAGATAGTTCCACGGTCAATAAATGAAATTAGAAACGTATATTAATTTGATAGGAAATGTGGTGAAATCAATTGGCAGGAGTGACATAGTGAAGTATATGTGCAACTGTGTTACAAATTGTGCTTGTTGTACTTCATAATACATATATTATAATAGTATTACAAATAATACAATAATAATATCATTACTTTCATGTAACTATCGTAAGTACAATTTTAAACTCACACAATACTTCAAACATTACTGATTGTATTACTGGCTATTGACCACATCTGAATGATTGTCTGATAATTTGTATATAAATTTTATTGCCATTAACAGAACATATTAATTGGTTACAACCTGAAAACCTTACATACGGTAAAATGAGTTTCGGATTTGTTATATTGTAAAATAAAACTATTGACTACAAAAATGCCAAATGTATTATTTCATAATTTTAGGGTTGGTCTCGAAGGTAAATTTTTATTAATTTCTTTATGTGTACTAAATTTTAACTTGATCTTGTAAATTCGAATTGTTTGTATCAAATGGACAGACGCGCGAGTGGTTGGTCATACGTGTTTTTGTCAAATACTTCGTGTACATACGCAAGTAAAAAGAAAATACTGAATATGTGAGATGTTAAAATTCTGTATAGCGTAATATCAAAAGAAAAGTAAATAAAAATTGCACTCATATTCTATCTTCTCTAAACGTTAATATCTACGTGAATTCCCGTGAATCGAGAAATGTGATATGCTGTTCATAATTCATTCGACGAGTTGAGACATCTTCGGAATTTATATTTTAGCTAATCCCTCAGAAGTGAGGGGATTGCCGCACATGGTGTTGTTTTTGTGATTATCCGTTTACTGTTGAAGGGGTATAGATGTATTGCCGTGATAACTTTGCTTTGCTTGCCATTTTACTTATATTATAAATTTCTGATTGTTATGACTCGTATTATATTTATCTGTATATTTATTTTAAGTATAAAGTATATAGGTTACCTATTAAAAAGCAAACGAGGCCTCTACCAAGTTTAATCTGAAAACCTTTATTTTTTATCCGACTGCTGTTTTGGGTTCTAGCACCTCTCACCAATGTTCTTCATGGATCTTATTCGGCTTGAAGCAGTACAAGGAATCACCAAGCCTGCCATCATAGGCTTTTCTCTCCTTCAATATCGTGTGTGGCATCCATTTTACTACTTTGGAAATTTTTAGTTCACACGTTAAGCGACGAAACCTAACCGAAAATAGATAAAAAAGAACTACAGATATAAATTATTACTGTAATCGTACATAGCACAAAGACGTTAGATATCTAAAATGTCCAAAGTATCACAATCACAAAAAAATGTTTGACAAAACCTACGTGAGATAAGAAAGTAAAATCTAGTTGAAAAATAAATTTATCCTAAATATTTGGGTTACCTGTAAATGTATGTATTCTTTCTACAAAATGAGTTAAGCATACTTGTGAAGCTTTAAATTACGTGGAGAAATTTCAATTATATTTTAACATATATTATATTTAAGAGTTTCTTTGATCATATTAAATATTCCTAAAATCAAGCTCGTGTTCTTGGATATACTTTAGACTCTGAATAATTGAAATAAAATAATAGATAACAACTGTCTGAATCTGTTTTATTAAGTAAATACACTATAAAATGAATTTCTAATAATACCTAGAATAAAAACAGCTTTCTTTCTGTAACTATGACGTAATTATTTTGTGCTAGAGTTACTCTTATCTATAAAGTACGAAAAACAGCTAATTTAATAACTGTTTCATCGCCAAATACTGTTTGGAAGAAGAACGTTGTTATTAAATGCACATCAAGGCATAGTAGTACTTAGGTAAGGCTAAAAGAAAATTAATTCTAAAAGTGTTTAGTTTCATGTATGAAAAGTTTATTTTACTTTTAGCCTGAAACATTTTCTTGCTTGCAAATGAATTGTCTCTAAAGTAACAATACACTGGACAGAGTTTTGTTCATGTTTTTTATTAAAAAATAATATTGAACAAGCGAGAGTGTTTATTCTACAGCCTGTGTAGTCGGTGTATGGAGTGCGGCACCCGCCCTACCCGTAAAGCAGAACAAAAGGAGATGGGTAATAAAATTTGTAAACGTTAGAATGATACGCGCGCTTAACCCCGACTGTGCTCTTTGGCGACGCTGAAATTTAATGAGAATGAGTCGAATGAGGTAATTCGTCTCGTATGGCTGGGTTGCCTCCCTAAAAATCGCCGTGAAAATTGTAAAGGTACATCGTATTGAGACGAAGATTAAATATTCAAATTCACACAAACAGCTTATTCGATCGTTGTCTACAACTGTTTGTTGACCGATCTTTATATCCAACTTATTTTATTTTATGGAATAGGCGGCAAACGAGCACATGAATCGCCTGATGATAAACGTGTAACGCCATGGACTAACACCAGAGGCGTCACAAGTGCATTACCGGCTTTTGGGGGATGGCGATGGGCATGGGGGAGGGTTTTGGGGTATGGGCCTCCATAGTTGTAGGGAAAAAATAAATAATTTCGAGTAGTATTATGTGAAATAAAGACAATGTTAATTGAACATAAAGAGGTAAAAGATTTTAAGATGTTCAAAATTACTTGTATAAGTACAATGTAGCGAAACCTACTACGATCCTTCGCTTGTAGCACAAAGCGTAGCAAATGTAGCGGCTTACTTGGCCGCACGCCAGCCTACCTGTTGTTACTGTCATGTTCATAAGTCTCGTAGGGCTCCTCAGCCTCGGCACACTGTTGCATGTACTTCGGCTTCAGGAAAAAATGGAGGCAATTATGTAATCTGTCATAAACCGAGGCTTCTCTTCAAGTAAAATAA
Organism: Hyphantria cunea; assembly: GCA_003709505.1. Classification (NCBI taxonomy): domain Eukaryota; kingdom Metazoa; phylum Arthropoda; class Insecta; order Lepidoptera; family Erebidae; genus Hyphantria; species Hyphantria cunea. Next base: position 394,729 of record PKRV01000498.1, read on the forward strand.
GCTTCGAGAGAAATGATGTATGTAATAAGTTGGAGATAAATGTACTTGTTATTTTTAACTCTCAGTGTCTGCAACTAAGTTCTTTCCTTACGCTTATTATTAAGAAAAATACCAAGAAAAGTTGAATAATTCAACAGGACTTCATAGTGCAACGAATGCTAGAAACTTGTATACTTCTAATATTACAGGTGGAACACGAGTAAATGAGATTATATTCTAAATTATTTGTTTACATACAGGAACGAGAGATATATAGTTTTACTATACAAAAGTTGTTTAATAAAGTCACACCAAATGATTTGAAATAGTTTTTTGTTACGCGATTACGGCAAAGCAAAAAGGAAGGGTAGCGCATAAACTACCGAGCTGATTTTAGTGCATGAGGTATCAGTACAAATTAATTATAATGACCCGGTATCAATAGGCTATGTAAATTGTATCAAAAGCTTTATCTAAATTAAATTGTTTATTATAATTTAAATAGTCTATTATAAAATACTTTTACTCAGCGTTAACAAGTAACGTGACCATATCGATAACTACTTACAGGAATAACGCCCCATCCAAACCAGCCTATGGAAGTTTCAACTTCAAAATTATTCTGTCAAATTCGTTGAAAGTACTCCTTTACAATACTTCTAATGAAAAAACAATAATAAAAGTTTGCCGTCCATTGTACCACAACAATGAGTATTAAATATTGTTAAAAATTATAAAAATAATCATTTTTCAAAGGACGAAACTTCAGTAAGACTTGAAATCAAACGGTTCAATTTAAAAAGGGCAAAATAATATTTTGCTCATATTTTACCTGTATCAATGATTTTTAGAAATTGTTTTCAACGTTAAGGAAAACCATAGAAAATATAAGCTGCTTATTGTCTTTCTCAACCCGTAAAAGTTGTGAGATAAAAGGGACCGAGAGAAAGGTTTATTTACGTAGCTATCTACCGCTCAAAAACAATAATGGGGTGCATTTTTTTCTAACAGAACCAAAAAAAATACGATTTTTTAAGATACGAATCTCTTACGATTAGTACCTCATTTGATTTTTCCAGACAGGTCTAAAAGGTTTTGTTTTCACTTACTCCAATGAGTATAAAGTAAATATGAGTATGATTGAAGTGAGTATTTACTTCTTATTCAGATGTGTTAATAAATAAAGAAAATAGTGTTTATATCGGGCAGATATTAGCACCATTCGGACTATTACAGATTTGTAAAAAAGAAAAATTAAACTTCTTTTAACATTATTTCGAAAGTTTGATATTGTTTGAAAGATACATACCTACACACAGTAATATTACTTGTTGAGGATTCGTACCTCGCGACTAAGTAAGAATAAGTTAGAGCGGGCCAGTACCCTCCAAAGAATAATAATTACACGTATCCGATAATATTCTACACAAACTCTAAATTTCCACAAAGAGTCTATTCTCCTACCCCAAACTTTAGGCAGGGGCACCGGTATTCACTGTCCATCAGATGCAACATGTGCCCTCTCGTTTTCAGAAAAAAGTATGAAATTAATTCGGTTTAATAATGAATAACAATTAATATAAAACATTCTAATGACCGAAATGTTTATAATCGAAAAACATGCGAGTCTTTTCTCTCTAAGGAATTCACTAGGAAACTGTGTATTCTTTGTGCCGCTGTCAAACTGCTACCAATTGATAGTGACTCTTAATCCTTCACTAACCCTGGTGAGAGCTTACCATGTCAACATAATCATCATTCTAAACCCACACGTTAATTCTTACCTAATTTGGAGACATTTTGATCGAACTACTAAGTACGTTTCACCGCAGAATTTGCTCAGGTATACAGACGAACGTAATCCCATACGCCAAAATAGAAATTTTGTATATGTGGCGGCTTAAACCCAGTTTACACATGGGAAAGCCTCATGTCAATATAATGCGAGATGAAACATAACATTGTTTAAACTTTCATTAAATGTATTTGCAATTTTAAATATATGTTTGTAGTTCGGTTTTCTAATTGAATATTATTTGAATGTGGTGTATTTACTATTGGGCTTATGGTTTTCATTGTTATATTATATTAATCACTATATACTAATGCTGGCTACTGTATGTTACTGTACATTTTGTTTAATAATCGATAGGATATCGCTTATGTGCTACAGCTGTTAGATAGGTTAAAGTTTGAATAATGACACCTATAGTGTAAATTCTTATAAATAACATTCTGATAAATCTTGTTCAGATTGTTCTTCAAACTTAGTTTGAATGATGTTTAAAAATCTTTACTACTTCTTAAATGAACGCTTGTGCTTGTAATAAGAGAGAAAACAGTCACACTTACTCCAATGTTCTCGCATTCAGATTTTTGTCAATTTAGGCTGTTAGACGGAAGGCAATTTTTTTTTAAATTTATTTTATTAATCTATAAGCTGCTGCAATATTATAGATCTGCGCTTGTCACTTCTCGTAATAGTATAAAAATATAGAATACTTTTTTTACTCGCGATTCTTCTCGTAGACCCCCCCCCTAGCGTCTCGGGATAACTTTCCTAGGTTTTCAGCCTGTCCAAGTAGTTTTGGCACTACCTGTAGGTGACAGGTGGGTCGCTGAGGTAGGCCTGAATGGGCCTGTTGGTTATCCCGGGAAGAGCGTAATTAACAGGATCTTGTCTTTGTGGGTAGGTCCTACGGGGTTAGCGGCCTGCTAGTAACGTCCGTGTCTTGTGCAGTGTGGTGACCTGTGTTTAGCGAGGTAAAGCTCCGAGGGATGAGGACTTAGGTGCTTTCTTTTATTTTTAAATCACATTTTGTTAAAAGAAGTGTCATTGTAGAATATACTCACTATGTGTCTTATCGATAGGAGGCGTTTTCCCCGAACCAAGTTGAGATCAGCTTTAAGCCTATTTCGGTAACACGTGTCAGGATTAAATAACATAACACAATGAGACCTTATACGCACCCGTCTCATTCTACGTAAGCAATATCAGTGATAACAATGGCAATACAGAAGTCCAGACTTGGTAATTCGAGATGTTGAACCAGTATTTTTCGGAATATGTAATAAAAATATATTTTATAACAAATAAAATATAGCTTTATTTTATAATAAAGGACTAAAACTGTAATTTATAACTAGGAAGTGCAAGTGCCGGTCTTATCGCTCGAAGGCAATCTCTTACAGACAAGCATAACATTTTTTAACAAAAAGGTGAATTTGAAATTCCAACTCATAATAGGACGGTGAAATGTTTAAACAGAATTTCTTGTTGAAATTCACTCACACTGACATTGAATAAACGTTTAGTTAAAACAGCTGTAGCGGAGTTAGTCCAATAGCCACTAGAATGGGTAATTTTCAATAGTGTAGTAGATAAGCTTGGTCGTTTCCTAGTCACGGAGTGCTGGCTTCACGCCAACAGCACCACCTGTTGACTCTTTTTCCAGATTATATGAAACTTTTTTAAATTTAACAGAACAATAATAAAGAATATGGTTTTGAAGAAAGAAGAAGACATTGAACGAATTTAAAACTTATCAAAGAACAATTAAAAGTTTTCACCACAAAGTTTTGTTGATTTGACTTTAAGTTTGGAGGTTATTAGTTCATGTGTAGGTATAATATATGAATGTATTGTGTAACCTAAAATCCTTTGTGATGAGAGGCCTATTTATAGAAGTAGACTATTGAAAGTCGCTGGTTATGATGATGATTCCTGTTAACCTGTTTAGTTGTTATGTCTGCCGACTTATATACTGTGGAGCATAGACTTCTCCTAGGATCCTCCTTTTAAACTGCCTGGTGGCGCATTGGTAGCGTATGCGACTGCTGTTCTTAAGGTCTCGGGTTCGATGCCCGAGTCGGATTAAATGTTTGTATGATCTACAAATGTTTGGGGTGGTGATGGGTGTTTTCTATGTATGATATGTATGTATTTACAAAGAAAAAAGTAGTTGTCTAGTACCCATCATACAAGCTCTGCTCAGTTTGGGACTAGATGGTGTTGTGTGTTAGTTGTGCGAAATATTTATTTATTTGTTATTTATAACTCTTAGAGATTCTCAAGAACCTTTTTAATCTCACCAACCATCGTTTTTCTGTACACAGACTTTATCGTTCATCATCCATAGATAGATTCATATGTCATGAAGGGTACGACAAACTGGTTGAAGACTATTGTCCTTAGGCACTGCGGATTCGACGACGAGAAGACTCGACGTAGCTTCCTAAATTTTGATCAAACACAACTGTCTTCTTTAAATTTCTGCCCAAGGTATCTCGATCGAGTCAAAGGCCTTCGCTCAGGCCACGAATGCTAGACACAGGAGCTGATTGTACTTTATATACAGACTAATCACATTACAATGAGAATGAATTTTTTAGATAATAATCATAACCACTGTTAGTGATGAACGTTTATGTGATTAAAAATATGTATTTATTCAATACTAAGTCGATTGAAACTTTGATAAAGAACAACTCTGCGAACGCTACAAACTCTATAAAAAATATTTTAATGATATCGCCTAAAAGACAGTCTATTTGAGACTATCTTAAGTATTTTTTTATAACACTAGTAAATTTTGTAGCATCGTATATTTATAGTAACTATATATATATATATATAT
>PKRV01000498.1:399426-415947 GCA_003709505.1 Hyphantria cunea
TATATCACAAAAATGTATGTACGCGCAAAACTTTCGATCTACAGCACCAAAGTCGATAATTTTTTTTTCATGTGTTTTTATTGCCAGGACGAAGTTTGTATAAAAAATAAGAAAACATCGAGTGTATATTTTCTTAGTCTGCTTAGTTGTATACACTGCAGCCCTGCGGGAAGTTAAAACGGGCTTACTGGAATACGTTTTCCGGCAATTCAAAAAAAAAATCACGAAAATGAATATGACGGTACGAAGTAATCCATGGGCGGCGATAATCGCTTACCATCAGGCGATACGTCTGCTCGTTTGCCCCATATATCATTATATAAAAAAATCGCCAGATCAGTTAGTAATTAATTAAAATACAAGAATATGAGAGATATATTGATCATAAATTTATTTTAATATGTTATTTAACTACATACTTATATGTATTATTTGTTTCAGGTAATTGACATTATCTTCAGTTTTCCTATTACAAAGAAGTTTAATAAAGGTAAAATAAATTTTTAAGCAATTAGTTTATTATACCCAAATTTTGAGATCAAGTGGAGCGCAACGTAATGAGTCTTTGCAGCGCACACAAACCAACTGAATATTTTAATATATAAATAAGCAAGTAAATTTTATGCTTGCCTCTCAGCATGTGTCTAACACGTTTGAAGTATAACAGATACATTATTTTATACAACATAGTAAAATTAAAATAATATTCAACTTGCACAAACTACACTACAAAACTACACATATTAACAAGTATTTATGCTATCTGTGTTCATAACGTTTACAAGGCCACTTATTACTGCGTAGCTTTACTTACGTAAAATTTGTAACAATGTAAGAAAACGCTCAAGTTAGTGCAGGTATTAACAATTTTACGGTACGAAATACGCTCAGGAAACGTTACGAAAAAAATGTTATGTTATTCGAAAAATTCTAATTAAGTCCGAGCAGCCGGTGTTGTGCTTTTTTTTAATTTTCTCTTCGAACTACGTCGTCAGATGACGCGAAAGATGTTTCAGGCCCTTAAGTAACAACAAAGTTGCGACCTTCTTTATCTTGTGTCATATCCTCTTATTTTTATTCATCGCTTATGCCGCCGTGCTTACGAAATTTAACTTGAAATATCATTTTGCGTTGCGCAACTTAATTTTACTACTAATTGTTTTGTATTAAGTATTAAGATAAAATGTGTCATATTATAACAAAATCAGTCCTTTATAAAACTTAGTACTACTAGGGGGCACGCGAACAGTCGTATCGCTTAATGTTAAGCGATTCCCATGGACACCCGCAACATCTCAGGCGACACAAGTGTGTTGCGGGCCTTTGAAGAGGGGAATGGGGGCAGGGTTAGGGTATGGGCCTCCGGTCACTTGGTGCAACACAACGAAAGCGCTGTTTCACACCGGTTTTCTATTAGGGCTTTGTATCATTCATGCCGAAGCGTTCTCCCACGGTTTACTTAAATCAAGTATAGAAATAAAACTCGTCACATGTTATGAGTCAGTTTTAGTCACATTACGTTAGATATGTCAACGATTTCGTTATATATGTTATGGAGAGCAGCACATGAAATGAACAATAAATGAGGTTTTTTTTAAATATTAGGGGTTATTTAAATAAAGGTTTATTAGTTTCGAAAAACCATGTCTGGGTAGACAGATTTTTCGCATTAAAATTCGTAAATCACTAAATAGCCTACAGCAAATAAATTTAACGTACCACAGCCTGATAGATCGTTAAAATTGTACTTGTTAATATTCGCTATCATCGTATTTGCTCTTCATAAAAGCAACAAATTATATCTGCGTAATAACACCGAACACAAATAAACATATTTTAAAACAAGTCTGTTATTTTAAATCCGAACAGAGATGGATAGGACACGACGAATAAAATAAATATTAAACCGTTCCCTACCTACTTCCATTTGATATTTAAATTTAAAATATTGACATAGCTCCCATTGCGCGCATTCGATTACCGGTTTTCAATTCGTTTTAACACAGCTACGGCTTGGCCTCAGGGCTTGCAGGGAAACATACAGTTCATAATTTACGAGATTCACGAGCGGAAACAATGTCCCAAACAAAATTGATAATGAAAACAATTTTACAACAGAAATTTAATCGAATTACGAAGTTTAAAAATGGGACCTCGCATTCCCTATCAGTATTATGGACACACAAAAAATTTATAGGTACCTACCGAGGTTGACTTGATTAATTTTTTAAATTAATTAACCCTCCCTAACGTACGTGAAACTATGCTCTCGAATTTTATTTAATATCTTGTCGGCTCATTGAATTTTAATCTCCAATGTTCCAAAAAGTAGGTAGAGTTGGTTTAAAAGAGACCCATATCTTGTTAATTAAATCTGCACAGTAGGGTGCCTTGAGGCGCGCGGGCGGTTGCCGTCTTTCCTTGCTTTTATAAATGCTGCCGAATTTCAGACATAAGCAAGCTTTAATTTAAACTTGACTTAAAGGGCGCTTAAAAGTATTCGTGTTTATTCAGCTAAGTATTACCGATAATAATAGAAAGTGCGGACAAAGACAAAATTCCGTTTTTGTTTATATTTTCTGGTGGAAATTCCACTTTGTCTTCTTTGGCGTCGATAATGTGCGTCTTACTAAAATAATTGGTATTGGTGGTGAACTCTAGGTCTTATTTGCTAGATTCAAGGAAGTATAACTTTGAATAAAATCGAATATAGAATTAATAAAAAAAGGTAATTTATAATATACGTGCTGACCACTGTAACCATAGCGTTTTTTAGTTTTCTTTATGCCTACTATTATTCTTAAAACATAGATGTGTTAAATTTAAGTGGCTAATAAAGTTTAAAGTTCTTTTTATGTTACCATATTTAAGCTAAAAAATTGTTGAATTCATTAGGTTAATAACAGACGTGAAACCATAATTACAAAGATTCAGAAAATAAAACTTTATTTTCAAATATGCAAGAAATGTGATTAAAAAGGGCTTTAAAGATAGATTACCAAACGATACTAAATCATTCTCAATAAGCCAGTTTCTTATTTCCAAATAAATAAATTGTTCCTATAAGCTATTTGTTTCTAAATGCTCACTTCGTTCTGAGGAAGGAAATTGAATGCTACCTATTTATGGAGCGAAAACCAACTACTGCTCTTTATTTTAGTTTAATTAATTTAGTCTTGTTATATAAGGTTTAAGAAATAATGCAAAATTGTCATGGATAGAATTAGAGCTGTTCATGCGATTGCTTGCTGCTGATTGTTTGCTGATATCAGCACGAACTGGCCGGCTCGACCGGGGCGGTACTACCCCTTACTGAAGAACAACCTAAAATGACAGCATTCGTACTGTCGTGTTTCGTTGTAAGAGCGGAGACTCAATAACGCAGAAACATCTCGGTAGGCCGCCATAGTATGGGCCATCATGCTGCATCGTTGCATTATCTGCATTCGCAATGGTGAACACAACTTTTTAATCTTTATTGATAAATACGTTTTTTATTGACAACTCTCGCATTAGGAATATGTTTGTTACAAATGTTGTTTACAAACATACATGAAACGGACACAAAGAACACCCAGACTCAGAACAACAATTTGTGGATCACACAAATTGTCCTATGTTTATCACAAGTTATCCTATGTTTAGGATTTGAACCCACAACACTAGATGCGGTAGAAAGAGGCGTGGCGATGGATTTAACCATTGGGCCAACCGTGCAGTCCTACTTATGCTTCCTGCACTACAATTATTGCACGAGGCAAACTTATGCTAAAGGATTAGGGATTTTTGGAAGAGGCAAAACGTATACCCTGCCCCATATTACTGGAAAGTATTCGGAGTAAAGAGAGAAAGTAATTATATGAGTGACTGCAGGGAGAAGTTGGTCTAATACGGTGACTTTCATAATGCGACTTATTTCGTCGCAACCCTCAGCCTTAGATTTTATATTTTGGATTTTCTTTTAATCTCATCCGAGGCAACTGGATTATACTCTACAGAACCCAATTCTGCTCATGCTTTCCATCAGACAGAGTGGAGTCACTTTAGTAGGTCCATAAATAAAATAAATAGTATCGTGTCTTTTGATTGGTTAAAGGAGAAACTTATTCCCCCGATTGGAAGACTACTATAGATGAGTAGCTACCTTATCGGAGCAGATTGAAATTAGAACGGTAAATCCTATTTTACTTTACGTCTTCACGGTATGTAAGCTTCAAAAGAAACAGAGTATAAAGAATGTTTTTCTCACAAAAGCATCCGATAAGTAAATTAAAACCCTTTGTCTGGTCAGCTACCGCCCGAAGACAATGTTTGATGGATCGGCTCCACGATAGCGTATGATTAAAATTCATTAGCCGTATGAAATCCCCTTAAAGATAACATACGGTAAATTACTTATTGTTTGAAAATTTATGTTGAAAATTGTGTGGTCGAAATTATGTTGTGGACTTTCAGGGAAAAAAGTAAATGAATAACTTTGTTTGTAATATTGTTCACTTTTATTTAACTATTCATATATATATACAAATTAGAATGAATCACTAAAATGTATATACACGCATAACTTCTGATCGACTGTTACAAATTGGATAATTCTTCGTTTTATGCTTTTGTTAGTGTCAAGACAAGGTTTGTTTAAATGAAAATTAGAAGAAAAGTGAAGTAAAAAAAATGGTGGTACAAAGTTCGAAGGGAAGTAAATTACCTATTTATAAATAGAATTTTATCAAAGTATAATATATTATTTACATTACGGTTGTTTGAAAGAGAGTTAAATTTCTATTTTCTATCGATTTCTACACAGTTATATTCAAAGCATAGTCTTGTTATTAGTTAGGAATAAATTTGTCGCTTGCAATATTAAATTCTCTTAGTTTTTAATAATACCAATACAACTTCTTTTTTAAAATCTTTCATAATCGTTACGATTTGTGAAACGATTTTATGTAATCCTATATTATATTTGAATAATTACCCATTTTCCAAACTGTCTTTAATTGTTACGACTAGTAAAATAGTTCTATGTTACATTTTTTTTCCAAAAAAATAACGCTAAGCTGTCATGAAGACTGCCGACTGACAGAAGTAATCTATAAACAAACAGTTATTTAAGCTTATCTGAAATTAACCTCTTTGCCCTTTAAATCATATGCGCGACAAAACGAAGTAAATAATGACAAAAAAAGCAGCTGACTGTATCTTTCTCGCTCGGGTACACTCAGCGGTCCCGAGTTCACCCGAGCGGTGTGACAATTTATGGTCTACTCTCCCTCCGTCTTACGAATTTTCGATCAGGACACGTGTCCTGATGCTAGCTTAACATTTTTACCCATCACAAAGAAAAGCTTATATTTATTTCAAGCCTATGAAATATGTATCATAATGTATAAGCGAATAGTTTTACTAAGTTTACGTGAGTCGGATCAACGCGAAACGTACAGAAAATTTATTTTATCCTATTCAACCCCAATAAAACTAACCCACGAAGTAATTTAATTTCACTGTTCAAATTTTATTTCATATTGATATATTTGATATTGTTTTATTTAACGTCAATATTTGTTCATATTTCATTAAGGTTTCAAGTCATAACTGAATTTGTTGACCGATGTGGTTTGGCACATAATGAACTACTTACTCTTTTAATTTTTACAACATTTTGAAACAAAAAGGATAGTTACAAAGATTTTCGACGTTTACAAAACTAATAAGCGTACTTTAAGAAGGGTACTTGATTAAATGGGTTGAATTAATAGTGTTGTTTAAGTCATTATAGGTGCTAATACTGTTCTTCCAAACCTTGCTATACTTAAAATCATTAAAAGTGAGTTTTGTCCCGTCAATCGACGTTCAATATGGCAAGGATTGACTAAAATTAGACATTTAATATTAAAAATTTCCGTTACCTAAATATATTTATACAAAATTAGAATTTTAGAAATAATTTACCTAAAATAAGAGAATAGACGATTATTTTAGAGAAATATTAGTTTCATGACACAACAACACTATCAGCACCTTCAAAAAAAAGAGCGTACTCCTTATTAAAAGGCCGGCAAGGCACTTTGACGCTTCTGGTGTAGGTGTCAATGGGCGGCGGTAACCACGATGAGTAAAGCCGGAAATAGTTGCGGGACATGAACATACTATTATTAAGGGTTTGGGAAATTTTAGTTTAATGACACAACAGCACAATCAACACGACCAATACGGCCTTCAAATCTTCAAGAAAAGAGTGTACTCCTTATTAAAAGGCCGGCAAGGCATTTGTGACGCCTCTGGTATAGGTGTCAATGGGCAGCGGTAATCGGGATGAGTGTAGTGGAAATAGGTGTAGAACATGAACATACTATTATGTAAGGTTTCGGGCTATGCAATTCAGCTGTAAGTAATTTCTTAATAAAAGGTCTAGCCAGCACGGTATGGCACACCAAAACCTTCTTTCTACGGGGAGACCTATGTTCAGCCAAGAAATATGAAAAGCTGTTGCTAATGGTCTTTTAATACCCGTGAATCAGATATTACTTTATATCAGAGATTTAGAATAAAAACCGATCAATTTATTTGCAACGGATATGTTGTAAATGTTGGGCAGGAATATTTCAATATGAAATGTCTCTTCAATTGCAAACAAGCTCTCTATTTGCAATCGAGTTTGTGGCCAAATTTGTTGATGTACACCTTTTTGATATGCCATCGTTTGAAGCAAATACCAAAACGGAATATATTTACTAGTTTACCGACGAAAAATGTCCGTGTATTTGATGAAAGTAATGACTGACACACGAATCTATATAAATGTTTCTATTCGTGTTGTTTTCGTTTTTGGCCTGAAATATTGAAGCGTCACTGCAAACATTAATTGATATAAAAGTTCAAAGAAACGTGGAGCGTAAAAGTATCTGTAAATATTATTGTATACCGTCAAAATTATATTATATATTTTTGTTAGAGTACACGAATTAACAAAGCTCAATAATTAAAACTGCAATACAGAGAAACAAAAACTCAATATATTACGCTGTTTTGAATGCAGAACCTTTACAAAACCATTCAAAATGTTCGAACAAAAAGATGCGACGTTCTTTATTTGTCTACCCGCATGACCCGCGCTCCTCGTAGTTCGTTTATGATTTACACCAGATTCCATTACATGATTACCAGAATATGTTCTTTATACAGTTAAGTAGCTTTTGGCCGCGGCTTCCTTAGGAAAAAGTAATTTTTCCGCCCTTCGACACCTGTACATTATTTTATGAAAGGTTTTATTTGTACACCTTTGGAATAGTTCCGATGGTTCTCAAGAGTAGGTTGATATTGTCAGCACGACAGTTAGGCATAAGATCATCTCCAAGAATAGAGCCAACAACCAATGAATTGTAATCATAACTAATTACGTCACGTCGTCGTCATCCAGTATGTTTGCAATTAATTTGCAAATAAATACATGAAATGTATTACTGGATACACAGCGTTGAAAGGGTTTTAAATTCATCAGAATCCGCGCCTCACACCTTAATCCATCTGTCAACATTTTCAGTGAAATTTTAAAGAAATTAGAGCCTTCCTATCCATTGAAAAGGGTTAAATGTAGTGGGGGCACTCTAATTTTCGTATCATGAATTAAATGGACACATTACAGTCAACTTGCCCCCAGGCGTCTCAGTGTAAAGGGGTCGACCCGCCTGTTATTGAAAAAGGGGGTGATCAAAGCCAAACGATACGCTTTCCATATATTGTCCGTGTATTTCTGTTTGTCCTTTGTATGTATACAAGGTTACTTTCTATTCAGATATGTAAAGTTATTAGGTTGATGTGAGAATTCTTAGACTGATTGTTTCGTTGAAAATGGTGTGTAGTGTTCTTGCAATGGTAATACTAAGTACTACCTTTGACAGAATTTCCCAATCAACAAGAAGTTCAACGTTCAAGTCCAACGGGGTGGGATTGTTTGTATACATGTAAAATATATTTCTAATCTAGTCTTTTTTAATCCATAGTCGATTTGAAATAGTATGTGTGTATATTTAAAATTATATTTAGATACTCTTGTTTGTTTCCTAAATCCAAAATACAAAAAAGATTGCGTAGAATACCCTCCATCATAATGTACCGACCTGATCAAAGTGGCCGAAAATCCTGGATATGAAAAACGGAGAAACGAATGCTATTGCGCATACTGGAAAACGTTTATATCTAGATTTGACCTGTCAAATATTTCGCCATAAAAATATTTCAACCGCCAGTGTATACATTTAATATATATTTCGACAATGTATTACAGTAAAATGACGGGATTACATAAATATTAGCGAAGTGCATGGAACACGCGGACTACATACAGAGTAAATGGAATACATATTTCACTTAAAATATAAAACAGCCGCAAGCCTACAGCCGGTGGTACAGTTTATAAGCGATAAATCAAATTACAATTGATTTTAATAAGTGAGTTATCTGTGCCAAACACTAGGTACCAAACTCTTATTATTCATATCTGTTACGTAAGAAGACGTAGTTGAATTATAGCTTATAGATTGGACTTTGAAATTATTGAAGCCTCAATAATAATACAACGTAAAAGTAAAAGCTAAATTATAGTAACTTTGAACCTGACGTTGACCACCGTAGTGAATTTGAAACGGACAGTTTTAGTACCGTGATGTTTCATGTATACAAATGAATTGAAGAAAAAAAATATCACTTTTTAGAATCAATGTATAAAATCATGTCGTGTAAGTAATACTTCGTATTACACATTGATATACGACATAAGTTATCATCAATAGAATCATCAATATCGTTAGTTACTGTCTATTTTTTTATGTGTGACGTAAAATAATAACTTTAGTAGGTACGCAGGATTAATATAACATATATTATCATGATATCCAATATATTCTTTATAATATACTTAGTACACATGTAGTTGGGACTAAAGTATGTACGTACGTTAGTAAAATCAGTACGGAAAGTAGTAATGGTTTGAAATATTTATATGTCCCTAGATGAACAAATGGTCGATGGAGCCGAAATGTGTTTGAGTGGAAACTGCGAATAGGCAAACGCAGTGTAGCGCCCTACGGAATGTAGACTGACGATTTGAAGAAAATGGCTGGTAGCGGATGGATGCGAACTGCCCCTAACAGTATAGTTTACGCTCCTTGGGGGAAAACTTCTTCAGCAGTCGACGGTGATTTGTTGAGATGTACGAGTATGTATGTACTCAGTGCAGTGATATCCAAGTTGATAAAACTGTAAATAGTAATTGTGTGTAAACTCAGTTACAAATTATTACGGTAACCACTTGCTATCGTCGTATATCTCGTAACGAGGACAGTTTCCATATGTAAAAAATATAGTTATACTTGATAGTTTTTTATAAGGAATAAAAATAACTTAATACATTTTTTTCATACTGTATCATACGCTTTTTACTTGGACCTAGCCTACCTGCATGGCCATTGGTTTCCGTATTACCGTATGTTGTAAAATAAATAAATGCTGTTAATATTCTGTATGTTCGATTTTCCTTTCAAATAATAGAGATAAATTACACAGTTAAATTCAAAATGTAGTCGTTTCGATCACGGGTTAAGCTTTAGGATTCAGTCTCAGAATCCGCTAAAAGGAAAATGTTTTGACCTGGCTAGATGTTGACCGTATGTAAAAGACTTATGTACCTTTTTCCAAAAATTATGCATTGCCATGCCAATATAGCTCTTCTCTGCCTGATGGAAATCATAAACAGAATCCAAGTGTGGTGGTCACCACACTTATTGCAGACAATTCAACAATGCAGCATGATGACCCCACACTATGGTGGCGTAGTGATGCTTCTGCATCATTGAATGATTGAGCCTCCGGTCCCGCACTCACCAACGAAACACGACAGCACGAACGCTATCATTTTACGATGATTTTCTGTGCCAGGGTACCCTGTAGAACCGTCCCGTTCTTGCTGAAATCATCGTGGTACTACCTGGTATATCTATACCTGTTCAAATAATTATTATGGCTGAGTTAAGTTGCGGTCTTGGTAACAATAAGTAAATAATAAGAGGTGTGTGATCATCTTAGATTATTTTACGAGTAGGTACAATATAATCACTGCCTCAGTGTTGCAGTCGCAGTGATTGAGGTCTCAGGGTCGCATCTAATTTTTGTATGATCTGCGAATATTTTTTTCTGAGTTCCGGTATTTTCTATGTTAAAATATGTATATTTTTACAAAAACAAGTTTTTTTGTATTTATATCAGTTGTCTTAGTACCCATTTACCCATCTAGTACCCAAGCTTTGCATAACTTGGGACTATATACGGTTGTGTGATAGATGTTCGAAATATTTATTTATATACATTTAATCGAAGACATTTTTAATAGCTCAAAGAAGCATAAAACATTCTAAAAGTGTCTGCTACAATTTTTTTTGCTACTTGTGTAGTTATTGATAGGTTATTGCAATTTTTAAATGACTATATGATTTGTACCATCTCAATTTTTTTTTTCAAAATATATTAAAAAAGGTAAATTTATATACATTTTAAATTATGTCTAAGTGACAAACACCCAGTTAGATGGATATTGGCTTCTTTAGAAAGATGTTTTGGTCTTAATATACAATGTACACTACAACATTTACCTTCCTTTTATTCATCATTCATTGAACACAAAACTTCTCAAGTCTTAACTTACTATGAAATCTGGCTAAACTTTATGGCAAATGAAGAAAAATTGTGAACAGAGCCAAAGGTCTTGTCCTCCATGAAAATAGAGTAACAAACTTATAGCCGCCACTACATCACATTCTTTCTGACAGCGAATATTCACTTTGTTTTATAATAAAATCCTTTCCTCTCTTAAAAGAATGTTTTATAATCTGTCTTATAAATGCGAACAATATTTATTTCGTGTTGTGTTTGTGATACAAACCGCCAAACAAGATGAATAACTCGAACTCCTCATTGCATACTCAAATGATCCATCCGTCTATCCATCAAACAAAAATGGAAACTGCCAAAATAATATACAAACTCCAAGAAGTTACCACTCAATAATGTTAAAAATGAGCTCCGAAATAGCAAGAAAATTGTTTTTCAAGCCAACATCGTGCTATACCGCATCGGCAAAATGAAAAGTTTCCCTATCAGCCCACTGACACATCGATTGGCGTTTACATCTTTGTTGAAGAAATTGTTCGAGATCATGCAAAGCAACTTAGACCTTAAGCTGTAGATGGATGGAGCGCCAAAAACGTTCCTAAAGTCGCTTTTTCCGTGTTGATGGAGTAGACGTTTGCGAGCTGCCATCCGGCTATTGGTAAGCAATCCATCATTCCCGACAGTGTGAAAGGAACAAAAGCTGTATAGGATAATATCACAACTAAATATGAGATGTTTTGTTTGTAGTATCTATTAGATAATAATCGATTGATGGGCGCTCTGATGCGTAGTACGTATCTTTAGGTGTGTGGAGTAAGTAATTGCTTTCATTGACATGCCAGAGCTGCCTGCCAGAGAGCTGTGCGGAGAATGCCTATGCAATTAATCGGACACAATGTTGGATAGAACCGGTTGGTTTATGCTGCGATATTATGAGAATAGTGCCTGGAGTGTCCGAGATTCATGCTCATCATTGTCTCGATAGCTCCTTTTATCAGTGCATGTTTTATGTGCATCGTTTTGATTGCTGATCCTGCTTTCAACGGCAACTAAGTGGATTAAAAAATTAAATGCATATAACAATGTTAGTATTAGTTAATTGTACTTAAAACCAACATTGTTATATATACAAATCAACAGGTAACTTGGTTTTACCCTAAATAAAAAAATGCTATTTTTAGTATCCACGCTAATTATTACAATAAAAACTTCTGATAAAATATATAACCAGTGTCACCCAGGCTTTAAATACGAATCTATTGACACCTCGTTTATGAAAATCGATTCAGTAGTTTAGACGCTAAAATAAACTCATGTACCTGAATCAAATTTTCGACAATCAAACAGAAAAAGTTGTTGCTATGATATATTCAATGGTTATACAAAACAATCATGTCTGTTCGGAAACAGTCCTGCTTTGTTCTCTATTTAAGGTTTTATATTGTAGTCGAAAACACACATGACTCAGTACAAAAATCTGAGAGCTATAAAATATTCATCTATGTAAAACAGTTGTGTATTGTTTTATTCAAAAGTAGAGTACACACTACGTAGGGGACAAATTTCGCTCTTTGATACGTTCTTCTTACAATTGTTAGAGAATATCGCAAAACAAAGTTTCTTTGCTTTGAAGCTACAAATCTAATTTTTGTTTGATCAGGTTTGTGCTATCGGCACGATATTTTTGCTTTGAGGTATGTACATCTTCGATTTAGAGTATCATTTGAATAAATGACAATCTGTATTATCTTGAAAATTTAATAATATATAAACAGTTTATTACTTTAAGTTTTACCAAAAAATATCCGCGCCGCTTTTGTTATATATACGAATCTGCACTAATCTGAACTAATGACATGTCTTAAAATGTGTAATGAATTCATATGTTAAGTTCAATGTTCATGCAACCCTTACAAGAGTCACGCTTAATAAAAAATCAAAGGTGAGGTCATTTTCCAGTAGCTATTAATGATAATTAGTAGTAATTGTAGTTAAAAAGAAATTGTATTAAGATTTTTCATTTTCTCTCAATTTTCAAGTGTGTTGTTGAACATCACATACAGAACAGCAATTCCAAATTTATAAACTCCGTAAGCTTAAAATGATTTGTTTTCCGTGTAATAAAACTGAATTATTAATCGCATAGACAGGATTCCGGTTAAACCTGAAATGTCCACTAAATATATGTAAGTGAATTATCGGCACGTAGACACAATTTACGATCGCTGGATTATGAGTTAGTTGTGCCAAGGGAGATGAGGGTTTGAGTGTTTGTTGCCGAGGGACTAAACGTATTGAATAAAAAATAAAATTATTGCCTATGATATTTAGAGCAAGGGTCAAACAAACTTAATATCTATAAAATATATTAAAGTATTACTAAAACGCAAAATATGTGAGGCAATGTTTATTCCTAAAGGGTTGGAACTTCTCAATTTGGCTATGAAGACTGTGTCGAAAACTTAAGCGAAACACTTAGGTTTTTTACTGGCCAGTTTTAGTTGAGAGAAACGTCATGTTTAATGGTATATTTACTTGTTTATATTTTCTGTGTGACAGTTTTAAATGCGATATTTGTTTTGTCTTTCCTAGTACTTTGACAAGTCACTTATAAACTTTGATAAGAGACCATACCATTTCATATAAAATTGCAGCAGCTGTTATGTATTAAACAAGGCAGCCACTTCTTATCAATCGCGTATCTTATAATCCATTAGTGCGAGGTATAACAGATTCCTATTTATACTCATTGTCAAGAGTAGAGAGGTCAGTATTATTTGGATACGCGGTAATCGACTGAAGATTACTGGTTACAGCCCAGTTGATCAATTGGTTATTTGAAATATTAATTTTATAAAAAAAGAAAAAAATCACCCACGCTGTTGGAGCTCATTTATGGATTGGAGACTGTTTGTAATCTGCCACGTAATGCTATTGTTATTGTATTATATTTCAGTGGTCTTTATTTGTTCTTTGGTGAGTACAGTCATTTTCATTTAGTGCATTCAATATAAAAATGGTTACAAGGTAAAACGAAAGCCAGAAAGTTGCATTTACATTTTGTGCTGTTTTGTTATACAACCGAAGAGCCTGCTTGTAAAGAACAAGGTGATAAAATCTTACGGGCACTATTATGCAATCTTAAGTTCTTCTTCTAAAATTGTATGGGTGGTACTTTTAAGGTATAAAATATGAATAATAACTGCAAGTTATACAATGTTGCGCGGTTTAGTTATGTTTAAATGTTTGTCGAGTATACTTGCTTTTGGGCAAATGTTGGTTTAAGCTCAATGTCGTCATAAGCTGCAGAAACGTTATAGTCTCCGTTTGTCTTACTCACTACAAGTTCGGGTAAGTTCAAACTAGGTGTATACACGTGCGTTTTGAACTTTATGCACCCTAGTGTTTGTCTTGTAAAGAATAATATATGAACTAGAATGAGATCCTCTTTATAATAGGATTACGGTGTAAGCATTAATAGTTAATATGCTAAGTATTAGCTATATTTCAAGAAGTTTGTTCATGGTTCTTACTTTTGTACAATGGTATTGAGTATGTTTTATTTAGTTGCCATTATAAAGAGACCTTAATTCCAACCAAAAAAAAAACCCTTACTGAGACTTTTGGAAAAATATATTTTCACAGGATGGAGTGCAAGCTGTACTCTTGGTTTAAAACACTTTAGGGTCTAGTGACACAATAAGATTTAAGTATAGTCTACATTATTTATTTATCTCGCAGGGTTCTAAAAATGTTCATAAAGTAAGCTGAAGAGAGTCATGTTTCACTACTTGGCCGGCTTGTTTGTAGTGCCACTGCCTCATAGAAAAATGAAATTAACTTTTTAAATAAGGGAATAAGATTATTGCAGCCCTATCTCCCCTTCTTCACTTCTTTCTTTCTTTTGAGCGGTGTGTCAATGGGTGGCGGTAGTTATTTACCATGAAACCAATGAATGTTATTTGACAGGACAAAATTCTTTTTCAGTGATTTTTAGTTTTATTTTAAAAAAGTTTTCTAACAACATAATTAGCAACAATCTGAATGTTTTCAGACCTGAAGTTTAAATTAGGTTACATTAGTCCGTCTATTTCAATTGAGATCTTTAAAACGCCTCCACCCGTGGCCTTGTTGTTGTAGCAAGCTTCTCCCGATAAACTTTTAATGCGTTTTTCACTTAGTTATAAAATATTTCAATCGTTTTAATTAGGCCAAACTGGCGGCAAATATCTCGTTACAAAGTATCGCGAGGAATATTTGCAAGACATAATAAGCGGATTTATTAAACTAATTATGCGAATATTTTAAGTCGTAACTTTTAGTATATTGAGTTAACGTTGTTCTACTGCGGTTATGGTTTCTCGGTCGTTGTAATAACCTAATAAACTTTGATACGTATAAATTAGTAAAATCAATTAACCTGTATAACGTGTATAACGTTAAAAGTGAAAAGTGATAAAAACTGGTTTGGATGGTATTACAGTTTTTTTTTTATATTTGAGCTGCGAAAATGACTCTGCCCTGCCTGATGGAAAGCATGAGCAGAATCCAAGAGTGGTGGTCACCATCCTCAATGCGAAAAAGAACAATGCAGCATGGTGACCCACACTATGGTGGCCTGGTGAGATGCTTTTTCACGCCCCGCTTAAAGGACCCGGTATCATAGTGGGAAGGAAACACGTGCGTTGGTAGTGAGTTCCAGGTTTTGACCGCTCGGCACAGGAAGGAAGCACCGAAGCGATGAGAACGAGAACGTATGTCTTCCACTTTAAAGCGGTGACTTCTAAGGCCGGCACGTGTTGTGCTGTAGAGGAAGGGTGAGGGGGGATCAATTGGAAGAGCTCTTCAGAACACTCACCATGGTAAAGGTGATAGAGGACTGCCAAAGAGGCGATATCTCTACGCAACTGTAGAGGCTCAAGAGTCTCGGTTTTTTTTGAAGTAAAATAACCGAATATACTTTATGGTGACAGATTTATATTATGAAACAGAGATTAGAGTATAGGAATAAAGCGTAAGGTGATACCCGAGAAGCAAAGAAATCCATTACCTACAAAACAATTAAAACAGACTTCATTACACCCAAAGAATACTATTACCAATATTCGTGAGCTATTTGCCAACGTTATCATCATCATCATTATCATCAGGTTATCGCAGTCCACTGCTGGACATAGGCCTCTCCAATTTCACGCCACTTAGTTCGATCCTCGGCTTCTCGCATCCAGCTCCTGTCAGCTGTCTTAGGCAGATCATCACTCCACTTGGCCTGTGGATGTCCCACACTACGTTTGCTAAGACGCGGTCCTCACTCAAGAACCCGTTTACCCAACGGTCATCAGTTTTGCGGCTAATATGGCCAACCCACTGCCACTTTAGCTTATTTATCCTGTGGGCTATGTCGATGACCTTGATTCTCTGCCGGATCACCTCATTTCTGATGCGATCCCTCAGAGAAACGCCGAGCATAGCCCTCTCCATAGCCAACGTTAATTTATAACCAATACTGTTACTATTTATACATACCTATACCTATCTTTTTGGGTCAAAGGCGTGATCTCGTTAGATATATATTTAGTATATAGATACTAGTTGACCCGAACTTTCGTAAATATTTTCTAAATTTCTGAAAAACTGTTTTTTAGTAGTTTTAGTTAGCCTCAGTTTCCAACGGTGCAGTCGTGAACAAAAAAAAACCCTTGTTAACCTTTGATTTTCTTCTATGCCAACGTTGACCTAACAATAACGAACATTTTGAAAAAAGAAGTTTCCAAATTGGTGCAGCCGATAGGAAAGTTTGTGCGTGCATACATTTCGGCGATTCATTTTTATTTATATAGATCATATATATATATATAT